>PVIA01000211.1:510000-559224 GCA_004024845.1 Tonatia bakeri
GCGGCTCTCCTTTCGGTAAACAGTTTGTCCTATCTGGCTTTGGTTCATAGCTACTGATAATAGCTGGTCCATCTATGCTTTGTTTGCCAATGGCTATTATGCAGATGGAATGTGTCAGAGTGACCAAATAGTCGACTCTTACTTATAGGCACACCCCTGACCTCAGTGAAGCACCGCCCACAACTCAAGGTATGAACACTTCTTAAGCAAAGCCACAATCAAGTCGTGTCCAGACAAAAAGTCTCACAAATCAATCCTTCAGCTCTTCCCAGATTTCAAACCCTTAACCATCCATGGGAATAATATACTTGGTACCTGTTACTTCCCTGTGGCTGTGTTTCCTGGGGTAGGGTATTTGGTTGACTTGAACATTGTAGCCTAAGGTGTCTTGGCAAGAGAAGGGACGCCAGTGCCTGAGCCGAGTCTACTTCCTTTTCGAACAGGCACTGTCTCAGACATTAGTACGTACACACACTGTGTATGTTGCCTTGGGCCCTTGGTGCCACACTGGGTCATTTTACAATCTAGAGAGCACAGACTAACCATACACAGTCAACAGTTAATGATGTTTAGCACAAAGGGACTCAACATTCCTGTAATACGACAATAATGTAGTAATTTGTTCTAGCATCATTTTTTCAACAAATATTTGTTGAACACCTATTATGTGCCAGACACAGAGCTGAATGTGGCGGACAAAGCTATGACCAAGACAAACAGAGTCCCTGGCCCCGCTGATGTCCTAGTCAGAGAAAAAGATAGACATTAGCCACTACCTACCAAAATAATTAATTAATCATAATTATGATGAGTAGCAGAATGGATGCCAGGGGAGCTTTAAACCAGCAGATCTGAATCTAACCTAGGCTGGGGACTCAGGCAGAAGTGACAATGAACATGAGACATAAGCAAGAATTAAGCAAGAATCAGTCAACCACAGACAGGGTATGTGTGTGGCAGGGGGGAGTGGGGGACAGGAAGGAAAGGCAGGAATTTAGGAGTATTGCAAGCAGAGGTAACATCCCAAGGAGGAAAAGAGTTTGGAGTGTTGGTGGAATGAATAAGGCCAGTGTGGCTAGAGTGTGGCTAGAGTGTAGCCGACATGTGGTGGGGTGGGGGGATGGTCACCTGGTGGGGCAGGAAAGATGGGCAGGGGCCACCCCCCTAAAGGCTGTGACCTTCTCATATCTCCTCAGCTAGAGGAAGCACTGCCAGCAAAGCAGAGCAGACAGGGACTGGTGTCTGAGCAGTGAAGATACGGCGGTGAGTTGAAACATCTCATTTTCAGGTCTTCTCTCACCTCCAAAGGAAAACTCTCCCTGATTCTATGGAATGAATTTGGAAAGCAGGCACATTTGATGACACAGCCACTAAAAATCATTTCACCCTAACATTTTCTAAATGTTCATGGCCTTTTCTCACTGGGACTTCCAGAGCTCTTCCCATGGGGCGAGGCAGCTCGCATACCTGAGCCCACAATGGAGCATGCGGCAGGCACACTCTTAATACCTTCTCTTATTTTAATTCTCACAAAATGTTAAGACAAATCCCCATTTTTTAAATGAGAAAACAGAGTGTAAATAAATTATTGAGCATCAGAAAACTACCAAGAGCCCCGAATCCCAGCCCGTCTGACTGCAAAGCCTATGTACTTCCACAGTTAAGCCTTTCCTCATTGATCCACCCTCCCATCAAAATGCAGCCATCATTTTAAACAGCTGGTATGAGAAAATACGGTGATGGTCGTATGTAGGTTGCCACTGAAAGGTGAAAAATTCCAATTTAATTATGCTCTTCAGGTAAGCAAGTGCTTCCCTTTCTTTTTATTTTTATTGAAAGTATTTCTTCATCATAGATACCATTCCATGAATATCTTCCATCCTAGCCTCCACCCAAAATTATTGATCTTCACCCTCTAGCTTGCCTTCAATATGGCAATCTGAATTCTTCAAGGACTACGGGAATACTTCTCAGGGGGAGGGAAGATTCTTTATCTTCCGGAGGATGGGTCCAAGGTAGATCCAATGGCTTGCTGGCCCCTCTCGGTGTGTCCCTTCCCTGCTGTGCCCCCTCCCTTCCTACTCTCAGCCCATGAGCACACCCTCCCTGCCCCACTGCTGCGCCCTTCTCCCTCCCCTTTCCACTCCCTTTCTCCTCCTTTCAGTCACTTCACCTGTACCCCTCATGCTTTATATAAATAAGCTGGCCTTTCACTGGCATCACTGGACATTTTCCTTCCACCAACCCCGTATTGGAACCTTCAGTGTTTCTCTGCTATGCTTGTCTGTGCTGGGTTTTGGTAGGGCTACTGTTCACCAAAGAGATACATGGTTTTTGTTCTTCAAAAAGAGAGGAAGGAAGACAGGCTGTTTCTGAGATACACGCACGAAGCCTATACTTTCCAGGAGGCTGCTCATGGAAAGAAGGGCTGGTATTTGTGTGTGCGTGGTTTTCTACTGCTACTGGCTGCAAAATGTTAATAACCAATACCTTGAAAGACTGCATCTTTCTCAGCATTTCTCTTTTTATTGGGGGGGAGGATTTTATTTGGTATTTTTGTTGTTTTGGTGTTTTTGTTTTTGTTTTTGCTGCCCTCATTAACAACCCATAGTATACATTATTAAAAGATTTTTCTTCATAAATTAACAATAAAAACAAATACACATTTTTATAGCCAGAAAAGGCAATTTACTTATGAAAATAAGTAAATTCTATCCCCCCAAAAATATTACCCTAGTATGACAAACGTAAGTTAAAAAAAGTTGAGAACTTAAAGCTGAACACCAATCTGTTAACATGTTGATTGTTCATGAGTGTTAGCCAATTCACGGCTTTCAGCTATACCTTGGCATCTTACTTTATACTGGGTATTATAAACGCTTCTGAGATAATGTTGACATTAGTTATCAAAAAAAATTGTTCACAATCTGTGGAATACAATTTGTCTAATCTAAAAGTTTGATGCTGTTATATTATCCCAGTGGAAAATTAATGTATGTATAATTTATATATTATATTAATGTGCTATGGAATTAAGTTATATACAATATAATTTTTACATTATGACACTATCTATGTACACACATGTATCCTCGATATCTTTCACTACCTTTGTTGATATTTCCCTAAGTAGAGCAATCTCATTTCTATCAAGAGAACATGTGCATTACTGTAATGAACACTGCATTATGACATGTAAACTTTCCACCTAAATTTACATGGATAAGGCAGCTTTCATTCTTAACTATGCAAGAGTCAACCTTCTAATACCATACCTCAGAGACTTACCTCCACTGTCAGTCCCAGAGGTGTTGATGGTTCTTACTTGTTTGACTGTTTTGTTATTGTGGTTTTGGGGGGAAGAAAAAATACCAAGTACAGTTCTTGAGATCACTCTCTGCACACTCTGAATGGGGAATTTATAGACTAAAGGGAATATGTTCTCTCTCTTTCTGGAAATTCAACCTTAATACTTCATACCTACATGTCAAGTGCTTCATTACATTTTCAGTCACTGCAGAGTAAAAGTTTCTCTTACCTCCATCACTATTTCATTCCCAAAGAGAAGAAAAAAGAAACCCTGAGACACAAAGGATCCAAATCTCACAGCCTGAACTTCTCCCTGCAGTACGGGCTGCTTACAAAGGGAGCTCTCAGAGGCAAACTAAGATGCACCAGGGGCTTTATTCACCAGTGTCATTCACCACCGGGAGGAGCCTTGTGGGGCCGACTCGCAGGAGAGTTTCACCTCTCCGCTCACATGAAGAACTCATTCATCGAGGTCAGTGCCGCCCGTCTCCTTGGCAGTTCGTATTACTAAACAAGCATTGGATGAACTGAAAAGAAGAATTCACATTAACTTGCCCTGGGAAGACTCTGATTTCTTATTTCTGGTGAGTAACACGGTGATATTTTACATGTTTTAGCTGCTATACCCAAAACATTTAAATGGATAGGCCTTTTATATCTACAGCCATGAACCAGGGACTTGCCAATATTTCTAATGGAAGTCTCCAAATGTACACAACAATACATATATCGACTTCTTGTTTCAATGAGTATCAAGATTAATTGTCCCTGTAAAGGTAAATAAATATTGACAGAGGTTTCACTTTGGTCCATATTTTCCTCTCAGGTCAATAAATCTTGGTATTTACCTCAACTGAAGTCAATATCAAATGATTACTAATTCATGGTATACTCGACTACCAGCCAAAACTACAATTTAACATATGGAAACATAGTCCTGCAGACCAATTTATGTTCAAAATAAGTACATGAAGTGAAAAATCACTGACTGTTTCATATATGTAATAGAAATAGAAGTGTAACCTACAATCACCAGAAATATGAAAGAACCCATCTTATTCTATTATATTTGGATTTGTCTAATATACAGAGACTGATTTCTTTTATCTTATAGTTCAATATTTTGCTTCTTTGCCTATAAATCAGATTCCTGCTTCATGTACTAGTGAGTTTTAAAAACTGGTCAGTATCTGTGTGAGAGAAGAAGGAAGGAGACAGAGAGCAGAACAAGAAATTTTAAAAGAGGAAAGAAAAAAGAAAAAGAAATTAAAGGCAGAGAAAACAGAAAGGGACCAAAGAAAAAAATCAGTAAGATAAATTAAGAGACATAAAAAAAATAAGGAGGGAGAAGAAGGTAATGGAATCAGAGAAAAAAAATTAAATATTACCATTGATTAACTGTGTTTTCATAAATTTCAGCAAGAAGATATTTATTTCTTTTCAATATTCTTCTCCACTTAAAAAGATGCTTCTACCCAACTCTAATGACTTAAACATCATAAATATTCTAGTTTTTCATTCAAGATCTAAAATGTAAAAATCTATTAACTTACATAAATAACTCAAAGAAAATTTAGAGCAAATATTTTTACACAGTAAATTTAGGACAAGTTCATTAAAGTTTTTAGAGAGTGAGTCATCTCAGCTTTTAATGGAAAAAATCATTAACTATTACTAATAGGTGGATGGTCCTTATGAAATTACCACATTTTTTATTTCCTATAAAGGAAATAGTGTAAGGCACACTAACATCTGAAGATAGGCTGCTTAAAAGAAATTGCTCATCAACACTAGAAACTGATAAGCACATCAAAAGAGTTGTTGATCTTTATAGTGTTCTAGCCCAGATATATATTGTAGTAAAAAGCAAACAGGCACCAAGTAAGACTAAAAACATTACCTACTTGATATTACCTAGGAAGGGCTCTGCTCATTAACTGAGCTTTGAGTCCGCATCCCTGGAGCACTACATCTCCAATCTTCATTGCTGCTCTTTTATTTATTTTCTTTTTTAATTTAATCTTTCTTGTATTCTTCCCATTACCATTTAGTCCACTTATATCCTCCTCCCTGGCAACCTCCACACTGTTGTCCATGTCCATGAGTAGCCAGAACTTTCTGATTAGTGTTTGTATTAAGTGGGTACTTTACATTCAATTAAATATTTTTTAATTCCAATTTACCTTAAACATTATATATTTTCTAAGAAGTATGAGCCATTCATTGGTTGAAATTTACCAGGCAAAAAGAAGCGATGGTAAATTAGAGGAGTGGGTCACAGTAAAACATCTCTAGATCCAACACACTACTTCAAGTCACGAGGAGGGTTTTGGAGGTGAAAGGAACCTTGGAAATCATCTCATCCAACAAACTCACCCTAAAAAGAGGAAAACCAAAGTAAGAAAGAAGATACTCAGTGAATCAATTACAGAAGCAAAATGAAAATCCAGTTTTCCTACTTTATTAGAAAGACAATTTTTCAGACTTGCTTCCTTTACTTTTCAAAACCTCTCCAGAGGCAATCTGTCAATGAAATGTACAATGTTACAAATATATAATATTTTGCTAATATCCCCAAACAGAGATGACTTTGAAGACTTTAAAACAAGTAATATTTTCAACTGAAGTGTAAGTTTTATCTATACATAAAACACAATCCCAGAGATACTACCAAATTTGATGCAGTTTTAGGTGTGGAAATATGAAAAGCCTAGGAGTGCAAAATGATAAATTCCACCTTTGCTTTTTTAATTCTTTTTTAAAAGCAAGCAAAGAAACTAACAAACAACAACAAGAACAAGATGATGTTGAACTTGAGCTCCAACATTCTGTAGGAGGCTTACTTTGTCTCAAATAACACTCAAAGTTAACCACGGAGAAGAGTTAACGAAGAAGTGGCAGGTGCAACTGCATGGACACAAGACAGCTCCTAATACCCTCCAGAAATTTCAAGTTCTTCAGTTCAAACATAAAGTGTCAGAGGACAGTGAGAGTCGAGATTGGAAAAGACAAACCATGGGTCACATCTTCCCAAGTGGTCGGAGTGCGTTCTGTAGCTTCATTGTCAGCCACTGACAGATTAATATGACCAGAGTCTCCTTTAAGAAAAATTATTTGACATGAGTGCTGACGGTATGTGGAAGAAAATTACCTTAGATACATAAATATCTGTTGAAAACAGTTTTTGATCATCCTGGAGAGAAAAGAAAACACCTGGATAACTAACAGATTTGAATTATAAAGAAGAAATAAGCTTTCTCTTGGGATTTAGGCCTGGAACAGAGAATGAGGAATAGGCTTACAAGGTCAAATATAAATTCAGTCTGGAATTCCAAAACTGCAGGAACAAATGCAAAACTGCTCCAAAGCAACATAATCTAAATGTAAGCCCCACAAGATTTCCTCAAAGTCTTGTGAAATGAGGTCATAGCCCCGAATGATAAAGCATACAAAGAAATACTGCTTCAGGAGAGAGAATAAGCAGACACAAGGAACTTTAAGATGACATCACCAGTAGACTTATGAAATGATCTGAGAGAGGCTGTAGAGTAAATTTCTTTAACAATTAAAAAGGCGAAATAAGAATATAAAACCAAAAGGAGGCAATAATATTTTAATTACAGATTTTTAAAGAAACAAACAGAATTTCTTGATTTTGAATATGTAGCTTCTATAAAGAAAATACCAATAAATAAGCTAAACAGCAGACTGGAAACAACTGTGGAGAACAGAATGAAATATAATACAATACAGATCTCGGGAAATTCCCCAAAATGAACGATAGAGTTGAAGAGAAAAACATAAAAGAAAAGTCAAGTGATATAAAGGTTAGAATAAAATGGCCTGAAACAGGACTAGGAATTCCAAAAGGGGTTAAAAGATATTTGAAGAGAACTTCCATAATTCATCAAAGACATGAATTATCAGGTTCAAGAATCACTAGGAGACTCAAGTAGAAAAAAAATAAACCAAAACAATTCCATACCAGACACATTGTAGTAAAACTACAGAACACCAAAGACAAAGAGAAGTAATTAGAGAAAAAGTCAAAAAGCAGATTACTACAAAGGAACTACAATAAACTGCCAACCTTGAATTGTATGGTCTGAAATACTATTGTTTATAAATAAAAATAAAGACATTTTCACAGACAAAGGCAAAAAGAGTTTATTACTTATAAGACATTGCTAAAAAATATTAAGAATATATTTCAAGAAAACTTGTACCCAAGAAGAAGGAATAGGATACAAGAAGCAATGGTGAGAAAATAAATAGGCAAATAATACGTATAAGACTAATCATCACTAATTGCATCAGTAAGTGACTCATTTAAAGGTGGTAAGTACAAGGTAGAACTAAAATCCTGGGCAGCAAGTAGCATGTCAGTTGGGGGAAGGGAGGACAATCCGAATTAACGTGTTTCTCACACATTTCAGAAAAACAGTCAATATCGTTCAACTGAGACTTTGTTAAATATGCACATTAAATGTTTACTAGTGTCTATTAAAACAACACAGAATATAGTAGAGAAGAAAAGAAAAAATAAATACAGACAATACTACAGAGAGAAAGATGGAGAAAGGAGGACCCATTTTTCAACTTTTTGAGGTATCTCCATACTGCTTTCCACAGTGACTGCGCCAATCTGCATTCCCACCAACAGTGCAAAAGGGCCCCCTTTCTCAACATCCTCACCAGCACTTGTTGCTTGTTGATTTATTGATGACGGCCATTCTGACAGATGTGAGATGGTATCTCATTGTGGTTTTAATTTGTATTTTTCTGATGATCGATGATGTTGAGCATATGTCTATTAGCCATCTGTATGCCCTCTCTGGAGAAGGGTCTATTCAGGTGCTTCCATGTTTTAATTGGGTTGTTTGTTTGTTTGCTTTCTGGTGTTGAGTTTGTAAATACTCTATATATTTTGGATATTAACCCCTTATTGGATAAATTGGCAAATATGTTCTCCCATTCTGTGGGTTGTCTTTTTATTTTGTTGATGGTTTCCTTTACTGTCTAAAAACTTTTAATTTGATGTAGTCCCATGTGTTTATTTTTGCTTCTGTTTTTCTTGCCTGACAAACTATATCTGACAAAAAATTGCTACAATCAATGTCCAAGATTTTTGCTGCCTATGTTTTCTTCTAGGATTTTTATGGTTTCGGGTCTAACATTTAAGTCTTTGATCCATTTTGAATTTATTCTAGTGTGTGGGGTAAGAAGGTGGTCTGGTTTCATTTTTCTGCACGTGTCTGTCCAATTTGCCTAACACCATTTATTGAATAAGCTATCTTTGTTCATAAACTTACTTACTGTATGTGCTTGCTTTCTCTGTTGAACATTAATTAACTATAAAAATGTGGGTCTATTTCTAGGCTCTCTATTCTGTTCCATTTATCTATGTGTCTGTTTTAATACCAGTACCATGCTGTTTTGATTACTATTGTCTTACAGTATAGTTTGATATTAGGTAGTGTGGTTCCTCCAATTTTGTTCTTTCTCAGGATCACTGTTGTTATGTGGGTCCTTTTGTGGTTCCATATAAGTTTTTTAAATATTTGTTCTAGTTCTGTGAAATATGTCATTGGAATCTTGATAGGAATTTCAGTGAATCTGTAGATCGCTTTGGGTAGTATGGACATTTTAATGATGTTGACCCAGTGATCCCACTTCTGGGAAGATATCTAAAGGAACCCAAAACACTAATTCGAAAGAACATAAGCACCTTTATGTCCATTGCAACATTATTTACAATCACCAAGATGTGGAAGCAGACCAAGTGCCCATCAATAGATGAGTGGATAAAACAACTATGGGACGTTCACACAATGGAATACTACTCAGCCATAAAAAAGAAGAAAATTTTGCCCTTTGCAGCAGTATGGATGGACCTGGAGAACATAATGCTAAGTGAAATAAGCCAGTCAGAGAAAAACAAATAACACATGATTTCACTCATATGTGAAATATAATGAACAAATGGAACTAACAAGGAGAGCAGAGACAGACTCATAGATGGAGAGTAGATGACAGCTCTTGCAGGGGGTATGTTTAGAAAGTAAGAGGGATTGAGCAAAAAGGAAAAAGGACTCACAGACATGGCCAGCAGTGTGGTGATTGCTGGGGGAGGGAGGTATAAGGGGACTAAAAGGTAATGTAAAAAAATACCATAAAGATTTTTTTAATTCAAAATAAAAAGAAAAATGGATAAAAAATAAGTAGAAGGGATTAAAAAGAAAGAAACTAAGAGCAGGGAAAACAGAAACTATAGTGAAAGAACAAATCTAAACAGGTCTCTGATCACAATAAATATAAATGGACTGGAAGAAAGAGAATGACAGGTTTTAAAAAACAAAATCCAAGTCTATACTGGATTTTATATTTGTCCAGGAGAGATGCATGCAAAAAATTCCTCAAATAGTTTGGAAGTGGATGAAAAAAAATAACCAAAAGAAAGCTGGAGTGGCTACACAAATATGAACAAACTAGACTTCAATTTAAAAAGTTATTCTTGCCTTATTATTGCAAAATGACACAAGGGAAACTATCAAAAAGACACCTTATTTTGGATCTGTATATACTGAATATATTTTCAAACATATTGGGATAACATTGGCTAATAACGTTATATAAATTTCAGGTGTAGCACTTTATAATATATCGGTATACTGTTATGTGCTCACCACCCAAAGTCCAGTTTCTTTTCATCACCTTGTACTGATCCCCTTCACCTTCTTCCTTCTGCCCCACTCCTCCCCCCTCTAGTAACCGCCATTCTGTTGTGTGTACCTATGAGTTTTTGTTTGTTACATTTTTTGTTTGTTGTTTTTTGTTTTATATTCTACATATGAGTGAAATCGCACGGTTCTGTCCTTTTCCATCCAACCTATTTCACTTGGCACAATGTTCTCAGTGTAGGTACCTAATATCTCTATCCTCCAAAGCATGTAACATAATTGATAGAATTAGAAAAAATAACTTGACAAGTTCACAGTTATAATGGCAAATTTTAACACACCTCTCATAGTAACTAACAAGAAGACCCTAAATTAATAGGAACACATAAGATTTGAATAGCATAATTATCAAGTTTAATCTAATGAACACATATAAAAGCCTGTACCCCAAAATTATTTTTCCAGCTCATATGAAGCATTTATGAAATTTGCCACATTTAACCACTAAAAGCACAGCACGATAAAAATCAGTAACAAAAATATAACAAAAGTCATATGTTCAGAAAATTTAAAGCATATTAAATAATATGTGGGTCAAAGAAAAATCATGATGGAAATTATAAAATATTTTAAACTAAATAATACTGAGAACATTATATATCAAAACTTGTGGAAAGCAGCTAAACCAATATTAGAGGAAATTTATGGTCTTAAATGTTTATATTAGAAATGAAGCAAAATGAAAACCAATGAATAAAGAATCTAATAAAAAAATTTTAAAGACCAACAGAATAAAAATAGTTTTTTTAAAGAAAAGGGAAAACACTTATAAAACTAATGAAACAGGCAAAATCTTGGCATTTGGACTAATAAAAAAGAAAATGGCATAAATGAAAACATTAGTAATTTAAAGGGAGACATAAAGAAACAAGAGATTTTTAATGCTTAAGAGAATACTAGAAATAAATTTATGCCAATAAATTTGAAAACCTAGACCAAAGAGTCATTTCCTATAAAAATAAAAACACCTAAAATTGACTCAAGAAGAAAGAGCACATCTGAATATAACCATTAAAAATTTAAATGTATGTAAGTAATTGATTTGAATGGAATACGTAACTGATTTCCAAAATATATCAACCTTATATTAACAAACCTTCAAGTAACCAGTAAACCCATTTCATGGAAACTATTTCAGAGAACAGATGGAGAAAGTACCAAGTTAAATCAATGTAGTAAAAATATAATAGGATTATTTCTAAAATTTGAAAAGATTAACCTAAAATTCATATGGAAAAACAAGTGACTAAGACAATTGTGATGAATAAGGAAAGGTTTGCCTTCCATATATCAAGATTTACTATAAAGCTATGGCAATTAAAAACTTAGTGTTAGTGAAATCAAGATAAAGAAAGAGACCAAATGGTCACAAGAGAGATCCTGGAAACAGACCTACACATTTGTGGGGACCTGGTATATGACAGCGGTGGCCTTATAAATGGCTAGAAGAAAAAAGAACTGTTTAATAAATAGAGCCAGAAAACATAACTAGTCATACAAAAAGGATAACATTGGAGGTCTACCTGGTACCCAGATACAAAAATATATACATATAATGTATATATAGTGTGTATCTCCCAGAAAGTCAATCATTGCTATTGGGAGTGTGAAAGGTACCATTGCAATCACAAGTTGATACTAGCTGGCAAAGTTTAAGATGCATGTTAAACCATGATGCAAAATTTCCCCTTCTAGGTATTTACCCTAAAAAAATTCTCACACATATGCACAGGCAACCCAAAAGAGACACCCAGTACAGCATTGTGTGTGACTCCATTAAAGCAGAAGCAACCCAGTTCTTCCCAAGAAAAGGAACAAGTTCAACTGTGGGGTGTTCACAGAATGGAACATTCTATGGCTGTTGAACCAATCTGTTGAAACCTTTATCAGCACAGATTGTCTCAAATACAAAGTGTCGAGTGGAAAAGGCAAATTTAAGAATGAAATGTATACTATGATATCACTTACATACATTTTAAACATACCCCAAAATCACATAATGGTTTGTGGTGTGGCACGTGCAGTCAGCATACAAACAAGACACAGAAATACTTCACCCCTGCCCCAGGACACCAGAGCAGAGGAGGGGGCCTCAGATTGCACGGCTAATATTTTATCTCTTTCTATTGCTTTTTAAGGGAGTTTGTTGCACAAACGTGCAAAATGTTAATATCTGGGTATATAGATAATTTTATCCTATTATTTTTAATATGCCTAAAATATACACAATTAAAAATAAGATGAATTATGAGAGGGTATAACATGAAAAAGGAGACATACTTCCATTTACAAATACTGCCCACACAAGGGTTTCCTGTACTCAGGCCTTGCTGCTCCCCCGGGAAGCAACTGAACCAAAGACCGTGACTTTTTTCCAGGTCCCATGGATACAGACTCGGATGAGGCTATATAAGCCCCTACTGTGGTGACTTCCAGACCAAGATTTCAATTATCAATAATTCAAATAAATAAATTTTGTATATACATATGTACATACACAACATAATTTCCCAAAAGAAAAAGCATTGCAACACAGAAAAATTAAGAATCATCTGTCAGAATTAACAAGTCTTTGAAATGAAATCAGTTTATCTTCATGAGGAACTCCATCCTTCTCCCCTTCCTCATGGGGCCTCAAACAGTGAAAGCTTCCCAAAGACAGGGAGGTGACCACAAACCAACGTGAGGAGGCCGCTTGTCTCAAGAACACACTCCGCACTCGGTTCCAAGCCAGAGCTGAGACTACTAACAAAGCTAACATTATGATAAGACTTCTGGAGAAACCACAAGTAGATTTCAGGGATTACGTGACAAAGTTTGCATTTCCTTCTTCAATTCTTCCAGGTTCACAATCCAGTGAGAAACGCAGGCCACCAAAAACTAAATATACAGTACTCTATGAATCTCATCACATTTGCCTATTGCCATGTACAGAAAGTTATTTAGTTTGCTGGTTTAAGAATTAATTTAATTCTACCTGATTGTGCTATACTTTGCCTTATTTGTTTTTGTTTAAGTCAGTACGACACGCACAGAGTGTATTCAAATATTAGAAACACACTTTCATTTAGGACTAGTATCCTTAAAAAGTAAATACATTTTAATCTTTCCAAGTTTGGCCATTAATATTGTCTTCAATTCCCCTCAGCACAGACATGCTTTCAGTTTCCTGGGGTCAGTGACATGACCTCACTGACTCTGAAGAAGAGTTTGAAAGGAAGAGTTAATGCACACTGTTGAAAATACATATGCAGCTGGCTGCTTAGACTGTGCGGCCAAGTGGTAGTGAGAGCAAGTTGGGAGGAATTAGCTCGTTATGAAAAGCAAAATACAGCTTAGTCAATTCAGTGACGGCAGTCAAACCGACTGTGCTGATAAATGGGTCACCTTTCCATTCACTCGTGTGCCCAATTCCAATGTCATAGAGGTTTAGCCATTCTCAGGACTTGTCATCCACAGAAGATCATTCTAGAATTTCCACCAAAGAATCACATAAAAATCTTTGCTTTCAATATATTTTCAATCTAAGTAGGAAATATAAAATCACTACTTGTCATAAGCACAGAGATACAAAATGATCTAAAAGATCAAATTAAATATATCAATTTAACATACCTGTTTAATACTACTGTCACATAATACTGCCTATCTATACTACTATTATTGGAGAAATAATAGTAAACAGAGTGACCAGTGAAGTTAGTATTTAGAAATACAAGCACACCTAGCTCCTCATATTTAAAAGAATAGAAAGCTATAGTTACGAGTGTTCAATCTTGCAGTTGAATCATTGAACCTTTCATGATACATATTTAAGGTACATATCTATCATTTTTCTTTTGCCCCAACCACACTATACAATTCATTCATTTGCTCAAAAAAAAAAAAAAAAAAAAAAGAATGTGGGCACCGCACAGTACCAAGCACGGGGCCTCAAAAACAGCTCCCAGGTTAAGTCCTAAGTTATGGTTTATTTGATCAAGTACCATGCCTTATAAGACATGATAAGAAATATCTGTGGAACACCATGGCATTTTATTTCCCTCATCTTTGAAATGAATGACTGAGCTTCCAATCTCTCACAGTGATGGTGTGGAATGTGCCTCTCCCTCCTCCGACAGGACCACAGCCACAGAGCTGCCTCCTTCACTCTGAGGGTCCCCCAGAATCTGAGGGGGAGCATTCACTCTGCTTTGAACAGCGCACCATGCTCTAAAAAAGTACATGTACTGGGTCTGCTCCTCAGAATGAAAATGATTTAATCTGTAGTAACGTTGGACTGGGAAGCAGGAGCAGCCCTGACATTTTATGAATAGGGAAATGAGAGAGCGTGTTAAAGAAGGCTTGACAGCGAGAATGAAAGAATGAAGATTCAACTTAAGCTGCTGAAAGCCTAACAAGATAAAGACAGGCAGGAAAGACTCCTTAAATGTGATGAAATAAGGCCTGAAGGGATGGAACGATAGAGAGATTGACGAGTATCCACTTTGAAACAGAAGACGAATGTGTTCAACCTGACAGTAACATGTGGTTAAATTAATCAAAGTACCCAGAGCCTTAAAGGGTAGGAAAGAATACAAATTTATGCAACAATCATCTTTGATGGGAGGTGTGAAATTTGAGCTAGACCAAAGAGGTGGAGCTTTTGAAAGAATGCAATTGTTATGATTACACAGCATTTTCATAACATGTAAACGTGACCACTGACCATGCCAGGATCTTCTCTGACATGGTCAGTTATAAAAGTCAGTTATGTCAAAACAGTTATAAAAGCGGACACAGGGATGTAAAGCACAGCATAGGGAACACAGTCAACATCACTGGGATAACTACGTACGGTGGTGTTAAATGCACACTGCACTCACTGGGGTGATCACTTCGCATATAAATGTCTAACCACTATGTTGCAGAGCTAAAACTAATATAAGATTGTGTGTCAACCATAATTAAAAAGTAAATTTTATTTTTTGTTATATTTTATTGATTATGCTATTACAGTTGTAAAAAAATAATTTCAAAAAATACTAGTACCGATAAAATAAAATGTAAAACAGGAAACTAATAGCAGTTCTTATTACCCAAAGGGAATATTTAATTTTAAGTAATTTTGTTCTTGTGACTTTTAATGATGTATTTTTGAGGAAGGAAACTTTTCAGAGAGTAAGCGTTTTGGTAAAATTAACAAGTTGAGAGTTTACACTACCCAGGTCCTCTTTTCAAGCTTCCAAAGGCATGATAGAGTCCCAAATACCAGTTCCACACACATCGCCTAGCTCTCGATCTTAGCCCCTCTGCCTTGCAAAAACACTTCTCATAAAGTCAGATGCCACAAGTTCCAACTCTTGAGGACACTATTAAAGCAAAGAAGAGGGGAAAATATTTTCAAACTATTCTCAAGGATCAGCACTGGAATAAATCAGCCCTTACCTAACTAAAAGAGGCACCCAGTCAGAACACCCACTGAATATACTCGTCACTGAAGTTTTATTAAATACCACTGAAGAGAAACCAGACTGACAGTGCCCAGAGGGGAGGGGTGACAGGGATATGGGTGGAAAGAAGGGGAAGGGACTAGTCAAGGATTATGTATGAATGACTCATGGACATGGACAACAGGGTGGAGGCTGACTGTGGTAGCAGAGGTGGGTGGGGCAGTAGAGAGCAATGGGGTGGGGGGAATTGAAACAACTGTAATAGAACAAGAATAAAACTTTCAAAAAATTAAAATATTCCTATTATTATGAAAAATACTAAACCAATGCTCTTCCTAGTAAACCAGCTAATCCACAGACATGACTCCAGGCTGCCGTTGTGTTTCAAATACTCATGTGGTATGTCAACTAATAATAGTTGAATTAACAAAGAGGTATTTTTTACATAAAGTAGATTCAATTCTTTATTTAAAAAAATAAACCAGAGTATGCCAGGTGGGTACTTGAATTCTCAGGGAGATCACTTTTTAAATTATATAATTTTCTAACCACTATGCTGTACAACTGAAACTAATACAAAATAACAGTGAATGTCAACTGTAATTGAAAAAGAAAATTAAAAAAATACCAAGTCCTTTCATCTACCTGAGTTAACTAAGTGAGAATATAACCTTTTAAGGCAGTTTTCTTCAGGGAAGGTGGGGGATAGTGATGGCTTTTTGAGCATCTGTATTTCGTCATAGTTGCCTGTGTGGCAATTCTGAGACCTCTCACTACTTCAAACTTCCAACTGAGAATCGCTGCTTTACTAGAAGAAAGCTTTTCTTTACATATTAAACTGTTCCCCCATGATGCCATTCACCTTCAACCTTCTCGTGAAAAATCAATAGAAGGGATGGGCGAGAGTCGGAAGTGGCAATAGTGAAGATGGAGAGGAGACTCCTGCTTGAAATTCACATCTAAGTAAAATCCTTCCCATTGTACTTTAGTCCCTTCTCTCCTTCTAGGAGATGGATTTGGAAGACACTTGGTCACCATGCTCCTCTTAATAGTCCTTCATACAGTTGAGGACAGTTATTAAGTCACCTCTAAACCTTCTCAATACCAGTAATCCTGATTCCATTCATCTTTTTTCATCAGTGCTATTTTCCAACCCGTTAATCATTTTCATTGCTCTCCCCTGGACCCTATCTAAGTTCACCACGTATCTTTAAGCTTCTGTGAATTATGTGACTGGTTTATAGCTTTGATAAGCCTGGGTGGTGGAAATGGCAGAATCTCATCACAACAGACTTTAAGTGTATATCGGGGAGAGGGTAGAGATGGAGGAGCAGACAGTTAAACTATAGGGGTCATTTCAATGTAAATATGATATTCACTTAAGGCTTTATTCTTTGTAATTATCTCTAATCACACCACGTTAGAATACCCTAAGCCACAAGTACAGTCTGTATTTTACATGGTATCTTTTTAGCGCCAACCTATGGCTGGTGCTTTCAGAGAAAGGAGAGTAGAGACCACATTTTTTTTTCAAAGGTTATTTGTTTCCTGAGTAGAAACAGCTCTCCAGTTGCAAAGTGGTGCTACCGTGAAAGAAGTCCCTATGAAATGTGGAGAGACCAGATAGTGTTCATTGTATCTCCAAAATTCATTCTTCCCACGACTTCTCCAAATGAGCCTAAGTGGTACAATGCTGAAAACTGTTGTTTGGAAACGGTTCTCACAGTCAGAACTATGAACAAGTCATTAGGAGAATCTCTTCAGTTTCAAAGCCAATAGCTGGGCTGTACTTATGGAAGGCATCATGCAGTGACAGCTGTTGATGGTCAGCTTACAAGCTGTGAACTTTCAACAAGTTGGGACTCCTCTTTGAACCACCAAGACAGTAACAGAGAACTGCATCATAGAACCGATGTGAGCATTTGGTGAAAACAGCCCCTGGCACATAGAAAGCAAAAAACATTACCAAAAAAAGAAATGACTACAATTGCAAGTCATGAGCATGGACAGCAAATGAGAGGATGCAAACCCGTTCCCTTGAACGTGCAATTACTATACAGGTGTCTCTGCAAATAAGATAAAGCAAAGATGGGAAAAACGGAGAGCAAAGGAAATGCTGCTGTGACCAGTGGCAGAATATCTCACCACTGAAAACACGTAAGGGATCTGCAAAGTCTAACAGGAGTCTGTTAACTGGAATTCAGCAGATGTGCAGTTGCATCTATAAGCCTTAAATACTCCGTGGAAGAGAGATATCATACCCATCTTTGGAAATATATCCCCATGTTAGAACCAAATGTCCATATGGAAATTATTATTATCCCTTGGCTGAAGGCTTCAGTTATAAAACAATTGTGGTGTTTGTAATCTAAAAGAGGGATTTCCTCAAATTTGCTAAAACTGTCTCTTTTTTTTTAGGATCACCATTATCTCTACCTCATTTGAGATCAAGTGAATTGTCAAATTAACATGTTTTTGCAGGAAGCCAATTCTGTTACTTCCTTAAAGAGAGCGCTGCTCGTCCCAGGGTTATCAGCAAGCTGCTGCTCCAGCTTCTCATGCCAGGTGCCCTTCCTGACTGGCCATTTCCCCTCAGGCTGCAGATAACCCTGCCATGACTCCAAATTCTTTCATTCAGTATCTGATTCCATCTCCATCATAAGCCTTCCCTGAAGCATGGCTGGACCTAAGCATTCCCATGTCTTGGTTCATTGCTAAGATCCCAGGCTGACTTGTTGTTGACTTTAGTGGAAAATCCAAATCATCTGACAATCAGAAAGAATAATGGCTTTTCCTTGATTTGACTTTCTAAACACATAGTAATGAACAATAAATATTTACAGGCCACTGTGACGACTACTGAAAAATTTCTTTGGGATCCACATAAAATAGATTATATTCCATAAAACATAAGCCAAGCAAGAATAAGCTTTAAGAAAGATTTTGACCCTTTATCTGTTCAAACTATTAACTTCTCTCCTTTTCACCACCACTGTTCCCCAAAAAAGAGTCTACAAATTCACATTATGTTGAAATGAATAGGATCTTTATTTCCCTAGTCCCTTGTAGTTGGGTTTTGTAATTTCTTTCATGGCAGCATTACTTGCCTCACCACCGAATTCTTCCTTGGCTTCTCCTGATTCTCTGCTTGCCATATACGGTCATCAGCCAGTGCCTGCGGATTCTTCACTTGCTGTGCTGTTCCTTCTTCTCCTATTGCCACAACCTATAGTCCAGGTCCTTACCATCTTCTCCACTGTTTCTTTTGCAACAGCCCACTAACGAGCTCTCCAAATCTTCAGTTTCTTTTTTCTGTTACAATTCATCTTGCATATATTTGCCAAATTAAACATCCTAAAGCATAATTCTGATTGTATCTCTTGACATTTCAGACATTCCAATTTCAGTCTAAATAAAGTTCAACTTCAACTCATATGAGGTCAATGTGTTTCTCGAGTGAATGAGGACAAAAATTCCATTTGCAGGCTTTAGCAACTAACTTGTTACTTACTGAGCAAAGTCCAAAAGAAAGGTTTGGTTTGGTGTTTTGTTTTGTTTTGTTTTGTGTCTTAAGCCAAGATTCCCCATATATTCTGTCTGCGGATTCAGAAATGTTTAAATAATGACTGTTAAATCAGCTGGGAGGAAAGGAGTTACTACTTTACATCTTCTCTAGATTTCTTTAAACTCTTACAGGATTCAACTGATTATGCCCTTTATCTCTATTCCTTAAGATATTATGGATGTTCTCATGAGTGATTCTTCTCCATGAATATTTTCATCTAAGGAGGTTTAAAGCTCAGGGTGACAAAATGCACAATTTGTCCAGTGTTCTCAAATATTTATCATATCCTAAACTAATAAAAAAGAAGTGGTAAAAATATTTTTTACCTTTATGGAAAATGTCTATCCAAAATAAAATGTATTTTTAAGTCCTATGCAAGATAATAGGCCAAAATGGCAGTGTAAGCACATGCCAAAACTGCCAAAATGAGAAATAAGGGGTAACTATTTTTAAAACATTTGCAACTGCAATCCTGTTCACAAGTGAGAAAGAAAGTTTTCCACACCCCATAAAAGAGAAGGAAACCTACATTAATAAAGGGTCTTTGGCTGGGTAATGGCCAAAAATGAATGGTGAAGACTGTGTTCCAGTGCTCACACAGGAACGGCCTGAACACGTCCCCCAGGAGCACCAAGTACCCTGCATAATCCAGAGTTATAATGGCCGTCTCAGCCTCTGCACAGTGGGTACTCGCTGGATCACTATCCGAAGACCTGGTGCAACTGATGCTGCTGAGTTGCCATATAGGGAGGAATGTGTTAAAGAAAATTCCCATACAAGATGAGCTCTTAACAATACAAATTCACAAAAGAAAATCAGCAATGTAAAAGACAATCAATAAGCCCAATAGAAAGAACTTACACACACACAAAAATAGAATAACTGAGCAATCTGAAAAAAACTTTTTAACTAACAATGTTTAAAATTCTCAATAAAGAAAAGGAGGATTCGATTCAATAAACCAAAAACAGGGTTACGGAATAGTGATGAAAAAGAAGAAATTGGAAATCTTGAAATTCAAAAGTATGAAATTTTAAAAATTCAATATATGAGCTAAAGAGTAAACTAGATAGAGCTGAAAAGAAAATTAGTGAACTCAATGATAAAACTGAACAAATCTCACAGAGTATAAAGAGATGAAGAGATTGAAATCTAAGAAAAAAGCCTTAGCTGGTATGGCTCAATGGGTTGAATGCCAGCCTGTGAACCAAAAAGTCACCAGTTCAACTCCTAGTCAGAGCACATGCTTGGGTTTCAGGCCAGGTCCACAGGCTGGCGGTGTGTGAAAGGTAACAATAGATGTTTCTCTTGCACATCAATATTTCTCTCCCTCTCTTCTACCTCCCTTCCCTTTTCTCTAAGAAATAAATAAAATATTTTTTTAAAGAAATTAAGAAAAGAGACATGAGAAAGCAAGAACAGAAGACAGGCAATATTTGAAGAAACCATGGCTGAAACTTTTCCAGAGTCAACAAAAAGACATAGGCACCTGAAAGAGTCACAAGCAGTATCAAAAAAGAAAAATCCAAACCCAGAGACATTGCAATGAAACCTCAAAAGATCAATATAAAGAGAAAAATCTTAAAAGCTTTCAGAGAGGAAAAGACAGATTACCCACAAAGGAGCATAATCAGGATGACAGAATTGTCTCCTCAGGGCAAAAGAAAGATATTTCCAGATTTACAAGCTAACTATTTGTGAATTATTGCTGAAAGAGGTAATATATGATATACTCAGCTTGGGAAGAAAAAAGAAATAATGGGATGCAAGGAACAATGGTGAGCAAATAAGTCAGCAAATCATGCTGCTACATCCAAACTATTGATTGCTTAAAAAGAAACTAGAATTAAAACTCTAGAAAATAATAAGGGAGCTGAGGGGTCGATGGTGGGGCATGCGAGAGATCAGAAGTATGTTCCCAAATGCACTGCAGTCCTAATCTTCCACGGAGGGCATTAGCAACACTAGCTATAGACATTTTCAGAAAGATAAAATATTATAATATGTGTTAAGAGTTGCCAGTGAAGAAAAGCAGGAATAAAAATATAGAAGCTTTGCTAACATTTTCTAAAGTTCTCTTTCCTATAATCTTCTAGCCCCATTTTCTACCTCTAGAAGAGACAAGGAATAAAAAATCTTTTAAAACCACAGACCTTGCTTTATAGTCAATTATGGGAACAGTGTGAAATTTCCAAATCAGACAGCATTGTATGCAATCACTCACAATTTATAATTTTTAAAATAATATTTAACATTTTGACAGTTGGATAAGGAAACAAGGCTTAAAATAACTGAGTAAAAATATTAGGAAAAGCCTGACTTATTAGATCATAGAAGTCCACCAATAGAAGCTGCGAGAAGACATATCTGAAAGGGATATGAAACTGCATAGGGCACCCAACAAAAGCCAGGGGAACTCTTGGCTCCTTATCCACGAAGGGATGGGTTAGGCGATCTGATGGATACACATGCCTCTAACTTCTCTAAGTGTAATGGCTTTTACTCTAGTCTTCCTTTCGAAAACCCCAACCATTTATTAATCACTCAACTTCAGAACACAGATATCTTCACATTTAAATAGACAAAACTATATTTTCTAAATAGATATATAGAGAGAAAGAGAAAAGGTACATTTGAAATTACTTCAAAATAATAATGGTACTCGTTTCTGAGTGTCATGATCATGGGTAACATTTTTTTTTCTAAACTTTTAGAGTTTAGAAAAGTTTAAAGTTTTCTAAACTTTCTACAGTCAACATGTATTATTTTGTATTGCTTTATCATCAGGGAAAAAAGTCTAAAGTTTTTTAAATTTCCTCATGAATTTATTTTATAAGGATTCAATTGGCAGTATATAATTTTAAAGAAAGCTTCCAAAATCCTATGTAATTCATCCAATACGAAAAGAGTTTTCATTGAGTGGATGCTAGGTTTAATTATTCCCCTAACCAAAAGTCCTCATCAGCATAACAGCATAATGTGAGATTATACACCACGTTGCTTACAAAAAAGGGGTGGGGGGCTAAATCTGATTATGTAAACTAATCTCTTCTGTTCATACATCAAAACAGTTGTGAAAATAGTAAAGTCCCAATGGAACTTTTAAGAAACTTCTAATAGTCCAAGGAAAATCAATTTATTCTTAATTGAAAGAGAAATGAAGTTAACTTTGGTTATTTTCCAGACTTTCATAAAATCAATGCATTTGTCCATGGAATCTTCAGGGATATAACTTACTTCTCTTTCTATTAAAGACTATATTAAAGCACCTACACAATTAAGCCCCGCCTGATTCAACAAAAATATTCAGAAGTGTTATTCTCAAATTTCCAATAATAACTGAGTAATCTGGAGGTTTGCTTAGAGTTTGAATATACATGCCTGGGTTGAGTTGAGCATATTAATCATTCCATTCTGTATGACTCTGTATAATGTAGTGAACACTAACAGACTTCCCATTTCCTGTATCTCATTTTTATTTTATTTTATTTTATTGTACCACTAAAGCTAAAGACCAGAAAAGAGATGTCTGAATTCAAAAAAATAAAAGAAATAAAAAACACAGCTTCTAAATTTCTTAAAATTACTTAAAGCATTTTACAATCAACATACAATGATGTTCTACTTAACATGTTATCCTCACTAACTTAAAAAATAAAACAAAACAATCTCTTACTGAAGTCCATGTTTTTACCGAGCTCTGGAATACTCATTTGGACAATGCAAATAAAAAAAAAAAAAACTTGGTGTCATTTCTGCAAATTCCTGTTACTGTATCTGGTGCAAGATCAAGTCTACTATTAACAGCATGAAAACATTCTCACTTACACCACTGACAAGATTTTCACTGACCAGTCTGGTCATTTACCAGCTTTCATTGTTTAAAATCTAACAACAAATTTATTCCTTTTTGATGGATATCTTAGCTGTTCCTAAGGTTAGCTAGAGTTTCTCAGATCCCCAAGCAGAAAATAAATACAAGATGTTAGTTAGAAAGGTTCGTTTTCTCAGGTTTTAATTTTTTTTTAAGGTATAATTGTGTTTAAGGATGTGCTGTCCAAAAGTAACTACGTATATATGTTTGCTGAGTCAGCCACTTAAAAATTCAAGATCTTGACAAAGTCCACAAGAAATAACTGATAACAATAGCACTATCCAGTGCATTAGACTTTATTTAGCATCACTGCATATTGTACATAATGTAATAATCACAAGTTGTAGGAAAAGGTGCAGCACGCATGATCCTCAGTGTAGCTGACTGACATCTGTCATTTTTTGAAGCTAAGGATCTACTTCTGTTTCCTAGAGTTCTCTGCTTTCTTTTTGAGGACTTACCTCTTACCCACTGGACATAAACATGGAAGTGTAATCAGAAGTCTATCCCTTTCCTGGAAATTGATATCTTAGCCAAATTAGGCCAATCTTTTCCCCTTCCCTGCTCCCATGAATCTGCATTTTGAAAAAAGGAACAAAGACACTAGAAATATTTACAGGTTTTTGTTTCATCAGTGGAATCTAGATCAGATTTTTCTCCTGCTATAAAACCTATTGGAATTTTCCAGCCCTCTAGAGATGGCTTGACTACACCCCCCATTTTCAAACCTGGGTTCCAGCCCTCCTTCAATTCATTGTGCTACCCATACCATTCCAAGAAGTGTTCTTTTGCCCGGTGAGCCAGAACCAGTCTCTGGTGCTCACAGTCAGAGAACTCTGAAGTACTTCCTCATACACGAAGCATCCGAAATGTTAAGAGACTTTCCTGAGGCTGCTCCACAAACAAGGAGTGGTGACCTCATGACTCCTCACCTGGTGTCCTTTCTCCTCTGACACAAAGGTAAAGATGATCATAAAACACATTTTTAAAAGGAATCTTATTTTCTAATATTGAAAATGGTTTTAAAGTTTAAAATCATTCTAGGAGTAACTTTCCTCCAGGAAAAAAATATGATGGATAATCTAATTTTGGATAGCCATATTGTGTTCCTAGAACTTTTAGAGAAATGTCATCTATTTCCTTCAGCAATATTTTCAGATTCTTATATGAAAAAACTTATGTCATACCCTGTACATCAAATACTGGGTTATCAATGCCCATTATTGACTGACAGACATTCCCAAATACTTCTTTCCTAGAGTCAAATGTGGTGTAGTAGAAAGCAAAAAGATACTGTAACTTAAAAACACCACCAACAAATAATAGCTACCATGTGCCAGGCAATGAGTTCATTCGTCATTTTAGATATACATATTATGTTATTAAATCCTCACAACAGCACTGTAGGTCAGTACCAATATCTTACTTTTTAGTGAGGGAGCTGCATTTAAGATATAAAGTGACTTGCCCAAGTACACATAACTGAAAAATGATACAACTACAATTTGAAGCCCACAGTCTTCCCATGAATACTGTACACCCTCTTAAAAGCACTGAAAAGATGTCAGAAAACTCTTATTTCTTCCACTTCCAAAGGCTTAGACGAAGAAAACGGTGGTGATATCATAGACACTGTGATGACTAGCACTGCATCAATCACAAGCAACAGAAAAACTACATTTTTATTGTCATAATTTGTAAAATAAGATACATGTTAAACAAAGACTCTGAATACTACAATGACTGAAAAGACAACATTCATGCCCATTCGATGGAACAATTTGAGCTGGAAAAAGCTCCCAGTTTGAAAAAATCCAGAAATCTCTCTTTTAAGTTTACAAGGGGAAAGGGATCTTCCCTTTTTCTCCCAGATTTCTTTGCCTTTCTCCTGCTACATTTCTCATCAAGAAGCTTAACTTATATCAAATCAAAACTCAATTTTAATAGATGTACATCTCAAACTCAGTATCCTACCCTTAACAAATACAGCAGATTCGAAATAATGAACGCAAAATTGTTGTTATATGGAATATGTCTGAAAAACCTTTAGCAGTTCAGAGAAAGAGACACACCTAAGTTTATTTTTTCCATCTGGATCCAAAATTTAAGTTCATGGGCAAAGTATATGGTGTTTGTATTGGCAAGAAGTGTGTGATTTCAAAACATCTCTAGTACTGCTATAAGTAGGCCATGGTGCTAATGAGGCATAGTGGTGAATATGGTCCTTGTAATAGTATCAATTGTTTCAATATGTAGAAGTCTGTTTAAAGCTATAAATGGCACCTCTACTCAGGTCTAGCCATCCTAAGAAATAAATACCGCAACACTAACAGTCTTAAGCTTACACATCTCTGAAAATGGATCAAAAGGCACACCCTACTCAAAATGCCTCATTAATGTCCTTTTCTGGGAAAAACAACAGCATCTCTCCAAAAAAAAAAAAAAAAGAGGATGGGGCAGGCATTTAATGACTGAACAACCTAATTAATGGAGGGGTTGCCCCAACTTGGCATTTCGTGGGGGGAAGATTCAATATTACTAGATTATGACCACTGCAACTGGGGCTCTGTCTTCATAAGGATGCTAAAATCAAGTAACTAAGAATTGTATCTATAAAGTGCTTAATGAATATGTCCTGTGGTGGAATTTAATCATATGTGGGTATACCTATTTTTCCTATTTGATTAATTGCTATAGTCTTCACAAAGAATAGACTTTTCAAGTATCTTGAGATATTAGGTCACAGATATTATGTATACACATACTATAATTCCATTATTTTCATATGACATCACTGAAAAGAACTCAAGTCAGATTCTACACTCACAAACTCGAATTCTTTTCATATTACATCATTTGTTTTCAGCCATACCGAACAAAATTGTTCCCGTCATCAACCTGGATACCTAAATAAGACTTGCGGGATGCTATCCAAGATGGCAATGGCGGGTGAGTGATGAGGCGAAAGTTGGTTCTGCCTCTTAAGGGTGGGATGTTATTTTGTGTATTCAGAAATCCAGGTTCTATTTGTAGTTTTTAAAGGAAACACTACCCCCTGAATATAGTGATTTTTGGCCAAAAAATTGCTAACTATTACACTCTTGGCTTGAGCATATAGATAAGACATAGAAGCATGGCTGGCCAATTGCACCTAAATCTCTGCATCTGCACCTAATAACTAGTCCAAAAGGAAAACTATGCCCGAAAGGTTGAATGTGAGGAGCAACTGGCCCTTGAATGTTCTGTAATCTCAAAGATCTCCCTCTTTGCTATTAAATGAAAAGCAGAGATTAGACAGAGGAAAACAAAATCGTCCAACTTCCTCTATTTATAACCTCAATGTTTATACCAGATCTGATAATGAATTATCATTTAAGATAAGATTCCTTTCTAGACAAAGGATATGATAGCCTGGAATTCTCACAGTAGTTAAGACAATTTTAAATAAAGTCCAAATCTTTCCCTAGTCGTAGAGCAAGTGTTTCCAGCCAACATGCAATATTTCATGTTCTTATCAAAGACACACCAAAGTGTTTGGCACACAGTCTAATTCCACTTTTTCATGGTCTAAAACGTGGTCCTTTTGCTGGAGGAAAGGAGGAAGAAGGCCATGACTCTCTTTGGCGGCTCCACGTAAGCCTGTTTTTCTTCTGCATCAAAACGGTCAGGAAGTAAGGGCTCTTTCTCCATCTTTATCGTGAAGGCAGAACTGCGGTTCTTGAAAGCCTCTCATGGCCTGTGTTCCCGGTGTTTCTTGCCTCCCATCAGTCAGAGGAAAGAGTGCCCCCACAGGCCATCATTAACCTGCCAATTCTGCCTCCAAACAAGGAGGACAAGAGCTCACTAATTTGAAGATCAAAAAGCCACTTGTCCATTATATAATTGGAATGAAAGGCAAAATGTTGCCGTTCTGAAGAGCACAGTAATTACTAGTTGTTAATTGCTCTCTCGTGGTGGCTCACTTTTAATTAAAAAGAACAGCTCGTCGCAGGCCGATAAGCAATGGTGGAGACCACTGGTTTAATCAACAAAGCAGAAAAATTTGTTTCTGCCACCGCCAACAACAGCTTGAGAAATCTTCAGATGTCCAATTGAGATTAAAAACTGTCTATTTAGTGCAGTCAGATTTTATTTTAACCAAGGAAATGACTATTTGAAGTCTTCCAACGTGAGTGTCCCCGCCACATCCCGCTGGTGCCGTGGGGACTAATCACGGACTGGGGTTGTGATCACTCAAGTAAAGAAATTTAGCGACTTTCCTCTTGACTTCATCATTCTTGGGTAATTGGCCTGTCTGAGGTGAGTACTCTTTTTCTTTTCCTTTTTTTTTTTAAAAAAGCACTTTAAAGTATGGAAGGCCCACAGACTGTGTATTTAATTACTGTTCATATTTCATGCAGTCAAACTGAATTTCATCTAAAAAGAAAATGATTTACCTATCTTAAAAAAAAACCTTATATGCTCTGCTTTGTTTTTTTCTTCCAGAGGTTATATATTTACATACCCTAAAAATTTATTTAGGGCATCAAAGTTAATTCTGTAAGATGCTTCTCTGTCTGACCCTCTTTCATCTAGCAGCCACAAGTGAGAGCTCTCCCTGTGGGGGTGGGGGCGGATACTCCACAGAAGGATAATACTACTCTTAGTTAAGATGGTTCCCTAGTGTAAGTGGGGATACTTGGTCTTAGTGTGGCTGGAATCTCTCCAACTGTGGACAGCCCTATGCCTCTTTTCTTCTCCCTCTTCTTCTACACTGGCATAGTTAGGCATTTGTTTTTAAAATTTGAATGTACTTCCATTTAACTGTTCCTCATCTTCACTAATCATGAGAAACACATATCTTTTTGTTGTCTGGATTATATTAAAACTGCGTCTCAATCACAATGCTCGTGATACAGACGGTTAGTCAAATATCTACTCAGTGCTTTTGGTAAGCGTTAGTGCTAGTCATCCTGTACAAAATGGCTTATTGCTTTGGCACAAATGGTGCTTCTGAAAAGATCCATTTTCTGCCAGCTACTAAAGCACAGTTCTCTCTCTGCTAAACTAATGATAGTCTTCAGGATATAGCCTACAAATACACATACGTAAATGGGTAATTTAATTCAGGGTAATGAAAAAGTAACCTTTGTTAGCTTAATTTCATAGTCCTTGTCTTTTCTTTGAAAACACTGTTGATGTCAAGGCTGATGGTGACGGGTACTGCTATTGCCTCCATGCCAATCCCAATATTAAGTTCTACAGAATGTTTCTTTACTCTTCTCCTCATTTCTTTCCAAGAATACATGGTCGGCCGCTGTGGAAAGAGTAGAGTCCAGTCTTAGCGTAAATCCCAGCTCTACAGTTTCTTAACAGGTAACCATGGGAAAGGTTTTTGGTCTCCTAAATTTCAGTTCAGTTCATGGAGAAAATAACTCCTTTAGGGGAATATGGAAAAAATTAAATGAAATAATATTTTGAACATCAGATGTTCTCAGTAAATGAAAGCTATTCCTAAGGAATGTTGGAGGCTGGTATTAAAATATGCATACTAATTCAAGAAAGGCCCCTCCTCATTCAGTCCTCTGTAAACTTTCTCCTATGGCCTGAGGATCTGGAAAAGGTAATCCTAAAGTCGTTTTGTTGAATGTTTGGTACTCCCCATTTTCTCCCACCCCTATATCTCATTAATTACTTTAATTATAGTAATATCTGACATAGGGGTGGGGTTGGGACACAATGAGTTGATGAATGACTCAAAGAGGAATCTGATAGTAGCTTCACTTTAATAGAAAAGTAGGAGGGCCAAAAAGAAGGAATTATTTTCTAAAGTTGAAGTTTCCCAAAATTTTCTCAGGATGCTACTGAGCAAATGAAGGCAACACACACACACACACACACACACACACACACACACACACACACACACATTTTGCCTGATCCCCTCGCCAGCCTGTCAGTCCTGTAAGTGTGGTGACCTTATTTAAGACAAACCTGAAAAAAATTATTCACATGAGCAACACCATCTTCTGTTTTAAGAAAGCCATGAAACTAGAAAAATAATGAAATAAAATTATTTTTTCCTAAAATACATCTTCAAAGTTGTTACCTCTTTGATGTAATATTCCTTTCTGGCCATCCTTCTCCTAGAAACTATTATATGGCTTCTTTTATTTCTTACTGATAATAAGGATGCTTTTAAAACTACTGGAACCCAGGGGAAAATTCAGTGCCTTTCGTGAACCGTACTGGTCTTATTTTTAGTTATAAATGGTTCTACAATCATCATGCCTGTGTACATCATGGAAATATCAAGTTATGAAGTGGAAAGAGACCAGCATGATCTTATACAAATATAAGCCTTTAAAATTGCTGAGTAAATACAAATAGTCACTAAATTCTACACTCACACAAATGCCCAGGACAACTGCTATTCACATGCCGCAGGGCTTCATCTTCCCCCAAAACACTGCGTAGAAAAGGGTCACCTATGTAAGAACAGAACTTGGTGTTAACAAGTGAATGGCCCCTTTGTCAAGCACAGGCCCCCCACCATCTCCTGGCGCAATACCGGATGGATCCTGCCACCCCCCTGACATGGTGAGTGAAGCAGAGACACCCTAAAGGCCCATCTGGCTCGGAAAGTCTGTTTTCCTAGGACTCCTTTTTTAAAAATAAAATTGTGGCAAAATATACATGATAAAATTTACCCTTTTAACTATTCTTAAGTGTATAATTTAATTGCATAAGTTTTAAATGTATAGGACACAATAGGCACAGTGTACCAGTGCATGTTTTAAATGTACGGTCGAGCACATCCACACGGCCTTGCAGCCGTCAGTACCATCCACCCCCGACCTTCCTCACCCGCCCAGCCTGAAACTCTGTCCCCACTGAACCACAACCCCGACAGCCTTTTTCCCCTAGCTCCAGGTAAAGACCACTCTGCTTTCCATCTCCAGGTGTCTGCCTGATTGTAGCTACCTCGTATGAGTGGAACCATACATTATTTGTCCTTTGATGTCTGGTTCATTTCACTTAGCAAAATGTTTTCAAGGTTCCTCCGTGCTATGGCATGTATTAGAATTTTCTTCTTTTTTAAGGCTGAGTAATATTCCATTGTATGGATATACCGTATTTTATCCATTCATCTGTCTTTTAGCCATTGGTAATAATGCTGCTATGAACATTGGTATACAAGCATTGATTTGAGTCCCTGCTTTCTAAGATGACTTTTGAGATTCAGGAAGAATCCAAGCCATCTCAAAAGGCTATTGACAGCAACCTGTGGCATCAGGGTCATCTTCCCCAGTTATAAAGTCAAGAAGACAGATACAACCTCTTCTTGACTGGCTTTGTACCACAGCAACTACCAGAAGATGTTCAACAAATGTCTTCTAATAAAAGAAAGCCGACTCCGCCTCTTTGGATCAATTACTTGTTAAACCTAAATCCTCTTCTAGCATGTAGACAATCCCTGACACACGCATTGTGCTAATTAAGGACAGAGGCCAAACAACGTGTTTAAGCACAGACTTTCCCGAACACTTACCTTCCTGTGCTGCTCACAGCACGCAGACCGGCAGGCCGGGATGGCTGCAGCCGATTCCGATCGCGGTGAACTCGGGCACTTACTCTTTGATTAGGATGTGGAAGGGGGAGCTTTCTTTTTTTTTTTTCTCCTACTTCCTGTTTCTAATTTTCAGGCAGCACCTGTCACCAGCAGTCTTGACTTTCACAGCTTTCTTTTGAGTATCTTTGCTTTTTTTCTCATACTTGTTCTAAGGTTTATCAGAGGAAACACTTGCCCTCCCAAGGATGGCCTCCACACTGTGACAGATTAATCCAAGTTGAGTGAACTTCCTTCAGACAGAGGACACTAATTATTATGAAGGCACTTAGAACACAATGCGAGCTGACATCTGACAGACCATTCCCTGCCAGCTCTGCATTGTCTTAATGTCAGACCCTGTCAGTTCCCAGCCTTAATTACATCCTGTTTACAAACATTAGGCCTGACTTCAGATGAAGCCTTAACAAAGGTTGACAAAGGTCAGGGTCACATTGCAAGGATGTTATCTGTCTATACTCTCCTCCCGATAAACCAGAGGCAGAGGGCTGATTCGGGAGATAGCTTTCTGAGCAGAAAAATGCACTGTGGTCACTAGAATATCTAATCTCTGTGGACACATTTTCATCCAATCTGCTAAACACTGTGGCAGAAAGAAGAGGCCAAATTTAGAGAGCCAACTTGGTGCTGGCTTATTATCTGAAATCCCCCGGAGGGCAGACGTGGCAAAGGTGTTGGGAAAAGCCTTCAGCAGGAAGACATAGTCACCCTTTGCCACCGAATCAAGAAAAACAAATTCAAGCGGTAAAAAACAAACCCCAGTTAAAATGGAGAACTGTTTCAAAGAAGACAGGCAAATTTAACTAGTATACAAAATCTGATTTTTTCCCAATCTTTCTTATTTATTTATTTATGATTTTGAGAATACCTCTATTAAAGTAAAGTGTGAAAGGGCCTAGGACAGAAGAAGCAACAGGAGAGGGCCTGGGCGGGGCTGCTGTGGCTCACTGGGAAGTCCGAGAAAAGGGGACCTTGCCAACAGGTTCAGGGGATCGGCCCAGGAGAAGCTGCCACCGCCCATTGCTCCCCAAGTTGCAAATCTCGTGGGGGCCCTTGGAGTTTAGGAGACACAGGCCTGTGGGGGATGAAGAGGAGGCAGGGAAGGGTGCAGGAGTGCTCCCAGGAGGGAGAGTGTGCTTCAGTCACTATTTCTTAACTGTTTTTTTATGTTAGGGTCAATTTGCAGATTTTTCTTAAGCAAAGTACTTTTTTAGATTCATTTTATGTCCTCAATTTATAGATAAAACATCAGACTTTCATTCAAATCAATTGGATTTGGGGTATCTGAATTTTAGTAGGTTACAACTATAATTAATATTATAGCCCAACAGTTTTTATAAGTTATGGCCCTAATGATCACCTGTCAATCCCTATTGTTTATAAATAGGAAGACAGTGGCCCGATGCTGTTGAGTTGTTTAACAGAGCTAGGTCTCACAGCACACAGGCAGCAACGACAGGCTAGAACCACAATCTCCCACACCTAGCCGGGAGTTCTTTGGAAGTAAACACTTCATTTTAGTATTCCTATGGGGTCTGGCATCTAGTCACTAGACATCTGTTTAAGAACTTATTCATTTTGTCCCTTCAGCCTTCTTTCCTAAAGAACCTAACATTCTTTTCGTCTCATAGTTTCCTATCTTCCAACGCATAGATTGCTTTAAATGTTATTCTCTGGACACACTACTCTAAGTCTTGCAATTCCCGTAGTAAAACAAAGCACTCAGCAGATAATTTACATAAGTGCTTAGGCCCCGTTTGTTTCTTCCACGTTATCAAGACTTTTGCTATGCTATGTCCAGATCGTTTTCTTACTCTGACTCCAGTGAGCTGCAATCCATTCAACACGCTTGCTCCCTAACGCATTCCTTATAGAAGTGAGTTCGGGTTATTTCTAATAATTTGGCCAGATTGGTTTGGTAGGTCCACACTATTTTGTACAAGTGGTCTCCTTTGGTCTCCAGCTCCTCCGCTGCACTACCCTGCCATAGCCTGAGCCCTCTACCATGGAGACTCAGTCTGAGGCTTGCTGCTTAGTCACTTTCCCAAAAAGCTCATCTGGGTTTTGAGTTTCCACTTCTTGCCACCAGTGGGTACCTCGGGATATTTTGGGCTTATTCCTAATTCTTTCCCCTTCTTTCGTCCTCATCTTCGTGTGAGGCACCAACAGCACAATGCCAAATCAAACACAGGAAATCTAAAGAACAAATCATTTACAGGGTCTCCCTCCCAATCCCCCCATCTTGGAAAGAAGAAACACCATTCTCCTGATCCCTACTTTTACTTTTACTTTTGAGCAAATCATTCTCCTTGATCCCAAATTTTAATTTTTCTCATAGTAAGGAAACATTTCTTATTAATTGCTTTGTCCAAAGTGCCTGCCAGAGTACCTAGAACATAGCAGGTACTTACTAATATATGATGCATGTATAAATGAGCAAAAAGTGAAAGAATCAATGAATGAGTAGATACACTTGGTAAATCACTGAGTCTTGTCAATTCTTTCTCCACAGCATCCGAGCTCCCCTCTTCTGCTTCCTCCTTCATGGCCATCTCCATTGTCAAGGCTTCCATCAGCAGGAGTCAGAATTACTACAAACCATCATTCACTCATCTGCCTCAGTTTCTCCATCTAATCCCTCCTGACCCTGGGTGGGCACAGATAGTGACACTATGCAAAAACTGATGCTTCATTCTTACCTAGAATACAGACTCTTTGCAATGATCCAATCCAATATTCTAATTTGTCATATAAAAATGTCAAGTAGCTCTAGGCCCAGGTCCAATTCCCGCCAAGTGTAACTTATTTTGTTCCCCCAGGATGACAATGAAATGCTGTTAACTATTCTTTGACTATGATCCTCTGAACAGGTGTGCACCCCATAACATTCTGTGGTCTAGACCAGATTTCCCAGCTTAAAGGAGATTATGTCATTTGGGACCGAATCCAAGTCTTGGCTTAAATAAAGATGTATTACTGCCTTCCTGGTCATGCATCAACCACATGCACGGAGTGAAGGCAGATGAATCTGCCCGTCAAGTGTAATATGGAGCTCTCTGACGACAAACTTGACTTATGGTAGTAAAATTGAGGTTACAGTGAAATTGAACTAAAATCCCTAGGTGTTATAGTACTTCAACTTGCTTCACTCACTGTGATGAGCTACATAGTTCAGAAGGCAGTAGTTACCGAAGGCTAAAAAAAAAATTGTGTTCTAAGATATTTCCATTGTAGAGCTATAAACTTTGTGTTTGTTATGTCTGCCAGCTAGTGGCTGGAATGTCTAGTAGGAATTTCTAACAATTAACAGAGGGAACAAATGTGAGGTGGAGGCAGGGGAGAGGGAGGAGAGCCAAGGGAAAAATGAATGAAAGAATGAATTCTTTCCTGTAAAACCTTGAGGAAGTATGATAAAGCTGGCCTTTTGCATGCATTACATATACAATTTAGTGCTAAGTACAGTTTAAAGATGGACAATAATCATCTGTTATCCAGGTCACACTGACACATTAATGGTTCTATTTGTAAGTCTTGGGACAAGATCAATAATTGAGAGCTTTAAAAACATCAGGCACACCTGCAACTTCTTCCCACCACTGAAAAATAACTGCCTGCTTTTTTTTTCAGGGGGTTGTTTTTACTTTCATTGCATTTGTAATGTCAGTCATATGCACAACTCACTCTTCCATCAGAATTGGGTTACAGCCAGTGGCTAACGCCTCCGGAAATACAGACCTAATATCTCACAATAGCTCCGTGAGGGTCTGCAACCACATTGCTTTACTAACCCAAACAAGAAAATCTAATTTTAGAGGGAAAGGAGTTGAGAGGGTCAGAAGGAAACCATGTCGGTAACTTAGTACACACATTCATATTTTGGGGTGTGCAAAAATTCAGTGCTTAAATGAAACCCCAAATTCCTAGTACGCTCACAGTAATCTGCTTTAATTCAAATGCAAGGAATCTTACCACAGGATTTCATAAAATGAAACTTTTCCAAACAGGAAAATAGATACTAACACAATCAAAATTTCTGCAGCTCTGGAGCAGAGAGTCAAAAAAAAGATATCATTTTACAAAATAACTCAGTTTGCCAAGCTGATTCTGCCTTATTCAGTGGTGGATGGTTGGGGGCCTGAAGAGTGACTAAAAGGTTTGGTATGCAAGGAGCCAGGAGCACATGAAAGCAAAGGCTTCGAGGGTGCAAAACGAAACAGGAATCCTCAGCGGCCACTAAAAACGGAATCGGGGTGGTTGGAGCGGCAATGGTGCCCACACTTGACCATTGAAGCCTTGCGTGCCAAACTCTTTCCTTTCGTTCAGATATCTGGATCCAAAGCAAGATAACTTGAAATTTAAAACAATGCTACATCTGATTGTAAAAACATATTGTGCTTGGGATAGGTCCACGTGCTGTCCTCATTCTCTCCTTAGCAACTTGCACAACACCCAGCACACAGCAACCGTCTGATAAATGTGCATGGAACGGGTGATAAAATAAGAGAACACAACCGGGGCTTGTATATTATCTTGGGGCGTCCAATATATCCAGACAGTATCGAGCCACTTAATATGAAAAATGGAGACATTTACTGAAGATGATACAAGATGCAAGAAACATTGTACATAGAACAATGCCACCTCATCCCCCTTCAAGATAGGCACCTTGGGAACTCACTCAGTTCCAGCCACCATCAGTTGCCCTGTCGTATTTTTCTGAATCTCATTGACGGTCTGAAATCTCTTCCCTTTGAAAGGTGATTTTAGTTTTAGGAAAAGCCAGAAGTCCCAGGGCACCAAATATGGGCTGTAGGGGGCTGAGTCACCTGGGTGATTTGATGTTTGACAAAAAAATTCTGTACAAGATGTGATGCGTGAGCAGGCGTGCTGTTGTGATGAAGCTGCCAATCACCAGTTGCCCATAGCTGCAGCCTTCTGAATCATCTGAATAGTTTCCGTAGAGGAATGTTCAAGCTTAACACAAAATTTGATGCAGATTTGTTGCTCTACCACACAGGTGGCAAACACAAGGCCTGTAAGCTGAATCCGGCCCTCCGCTTTGTTTTATTCGACCAGCACCTTGTTTCTACCCAAAGGCAGCACCAAGCTCTTGCTTAAGTGTTAAGGAATAGTTACATTCATACAGTCCTAAAATTATTTTCAGCCCTTTGAAGACAACCGCGAAGCTGACATGGCCCCAGTGAAAATGAGTTTGACACCCCTGCTCTACCAACTTAGTCATTTTGAATGCAACAGACACACTGTACACATGCTTATTCTACAGCAGCTACCCTCCCTGCTGATGAGTACAGTGAAGTCATCATTGTTCACACATGCACATTCCAGTCCACTCTCCTCAACTCCTGGGTTACATCAATGTCCAGCAAACTGTTCTCATTATATTAACAATGGCTGGATTTTTTCCAGACAGACCTCATACATTAAACCAATCCTTTAAAATACCTGGGAACCAGTGTATTTTTAAATCAACTTTTCCATACTATACAATCCAACTCAAAAAATAAATAAAAATAAGGAATATAATTGTCTGCCTTGCTGGTAAGTAATCAAAAAAATTGTTTAATCCCCATAGACACAGTGATGGATAATTCTGCCTTAAAAAAAAAAAAAAAGATGACTGTCCACAGCAGCTCTACACATACCCCATAACTAGACAAGCAGTCGCCTTACAAGAATGACAGAAGGGAGCGCCTGCCCAAAAGATTCAACCTTGCCCTTCCTTCTACCATAGCGGCAGCTCCCCTGAGGTCCTTCGGGCTGAAGGTGGAAAGAGAAAAAGGGATCTTCTAGGAGACTTTGCCCTAGGCCAGACCCTGAGGAATAATATTGTTTTATGCTCCCATGACAATCTCAACTCACTCTCTCCATTATGTCTGCCCAAGTTTCTGAGCAGCTGGGAGCTGGCCAGCTCCCATAGGGCTGGCAGCCTAGGCAAACAGCAGTCATCTTTGACTGATGCAAAGTAAATATTCAGTTCATCCATATAAAGTAAATATCATCACCATTTTACAGAAGAGAAAATTAAGGCTAATCTATTTACCGGGTGGTAGAGCTGGGATAAGAACCTCAATTTGACTCTAAAACATGAGATTTTTTTCCCACCACCGCACTCTGCCCGTGTCGGCTCATACTCCAAATGGGAAAGTGGCTATGCGCAGAGGCACCCTCTTACACATTCAAACTAGGCAGCATTGTTCAGATACAATCCTTTTTATATATGAGCCTAATAATTTAAGCCTAATAGCTTAAAAGTTTAAAAAGCTGAAATATCACAAAGTGAAAACATCATAGAAGTCTCTTGTTCCAGCAGACACAACAGAGGGAAGCTTCTTTGCAGGAATATCTTGCAAGCTTTATTTGTACTTGTGAAAATAAATATATTATATTAACATTACATAGTACTTTTCTGCTGGAAGAGTTCAAAGCATTTTTCAAATGCCAATTTTGGTATTTACTTGAGGGGGGAAAGCTAAAATATTATAGACAAACTCTAGGAGGCATCTCTTACATAATTTAACTTCCTTCTTCCCCAAAGAATGTAGGCATCTCAAGATAAAACACACATCAACACTAAAACTATTCAAATAAAAGTCCAAAATTCATGGAGAAGTACAAAAAAATCCTAATGTGACTAAAACTTAATAATAGTATCATTTGAGCACAAAATTTAGTGTTCAGCCTCTTGAAAAACAAAGTAAAAAATGGGTTGTATATAATTCTTGTGCAATAAAAGGGCTTTCTGTGAATTGTTATATAAGAAACTCTGAATAAAATATTGGATACATTATACCACTATTTTATAGAAAATACAGACACTCTTCATTTGACAATATTAAACTGGCCCTTCAACCAAAGCTAAAGAATCATCATTAAAAAAAAATTTGGTTTGAAATGCAACTTTATTTTCTTTCTACGTAAATCATATCTGATTTTTACTCCCAATGAATAGTGAGTGTACTTGAATCCTTCCACCTCTTTTTCAAAATCATTTCGTTGTCTACATTTTTAGCAATACAAGTCCATCTTTTTTTTTTTTAAGGTAACATCTCTAGACCATTTCCTATGTGACTTCAGCCCTGTGCTAAGTGTGCATTCTCTGGACTCAGAGACTCAGGGATGTTAATGATTTTACCCTCCATGTCAGAACCACAAGCAGCAGGCCCAGGCATCCAATCAGGTTTGTCTGACTCCAGAACCAAGCTCTCAATCATCATGCTATGAATTGTCTTCTGTGATCTGTTTGCCATCAGGGTGTGCCACATGTTATCTGTATTTCCAAAGTCAGGTAGATGAAAACATCTTCCTGGGAAATTAATAATTTTCTTAGGTCAATTCTTCATGGGCAGGCTCACAGAGAAAATCTGGGCACTAGTTGCTTTTGATCAGGTAAAGGATTTGAAATCATAACCCATTTTTTTTAAACCTAAGCAACAACAGACAATAACTACTGCAATATGTGGATAAATGAAAGACCCTATGTGGATGGTAGGAAGTTATATGTGTCATGGAACAGGCAATAGGAACTTTCTCTTCAGGTTACCAATCAACTCAAAGTCATTTGAAAGTAACCAATTGTCATCATGGATAATGTTCTAGATAAAATCTACTGGTCAAAGCAAACACCTAAAATACCTTGGACCACACTACAAAAACCCAGAAGCAATTATCACTCATCATTGCCCTGGCAGGAAGCTCCAAGGAGACCAAAGACTGAATGAGTAAAGGGACTACTATCACCTCTTAAATCTTGGCCGACTACTTCCAGATGAGCTATTTGGCATACTGAGGAAATGGAGCTCAGAAATCTTGCCCAGATGTTGGATTTCAGCTAGAAATTATCAATAGTTGGGTTCCTGGTCCTTTAGTTTCATTTATAAGACAATGGATTTTTCCAAGCATGCTATTTTGCTACTATTTTTAAGCAGATTATATCTTTGTATTTTGTGAGGACTTACCCAAAATGGCCCACACATTTAGACATTTGAAGCTAAGAGAAAAAAATGAGATAGCTTGTCCCAGAGCAGTTATCCAGGGGAGGGAGTATACTCTAGGGCTTATACAAATAGATTCTTTCTCTCTCTTCAAAACAACCTAAACACAATCTGAACCTCAAAGTTTTTCAATAACCTGTTCAACAACAAAAAAAATCTCTAAAAGTTACTACTAGTTTCAAAACATTACAATAGAAGAACACCTAAGTCACAGCTGATGACGGCTGTTTCTCATAAGACACCCCCCTGAAATAAGGACTTCCACCCATGGATTCAGTCACAATCTGTGCTAAGTACTAGGGATTCAACAAGTTTTAAAAAAACTAACAGAAATAGCCCTTGCTTCAAGAAGTTTACATCCCAACATCCCAATAGAGAAGACACCAAACATCAAATCATGCATATCGATTTAAATAAAAATATGGTAGAAAAATAGCTGACAAAGATAATCCTGGTGTCCTCTAATTTAATTTTAAGAAGCCTAGATTCCTGAGGGGAAAAATAATAAGACATGAGTTATCCAAGAGCATCCCCAAGAGAATGCTTTTTCAAATAAAGTTTAGAAGGATTTTTCCTGAGATTCCTAATCTTCAATTCTGGCAAATGGACTCCTTGTTGAGTTTGGCCACCAAGTTAAAATGGCAACCTGGCCACCATAAATTCACAGTTGTGAGTACACAAACCACAGAGTTTAATTTGTATTATTATTTATTAATTAATGTATTATTTCCCATACAAACAACTGTAAACCTACTTTACCCCTACCCTATATACATACATATGCACTGTCTTGGATTTTTTTCTTTGCCAATGTCACAGTTTATTGGCATCTTCATAGAAACTTCAGGAATGGCTCCATCTTAAACTTGACAGAGTGACAAAGTCAACTTTTTTCTGTTTCCTTTCTACCATTAAAAATTAAAATTAAAAAATAAATAGAAACACTTCTCTCAGAGTAGAATCAAGACACGTCTTTAGTTTGTCTCGTTTTACAAACAACCGCTGGGATCTAGCCTGAACCTTAAAATCATAGAATCTTATTACATGGGACTTTGAATAAATCTTAGAATGTATCTCATCTAGACCTTCCTTGTACAGATAAGAAAACTGATGATGGGCTGCTGATCTGTGAGGACCTTGATCCCCTCACACTTGAAACATCAAGTATGGAGCATGTCAATGCCACATGACCTCTGACTGGAACCACTGGCAGAATGGAAACCATGAAAGTGCACCAAATTGTATACAAATATACAACTATGCATAGTTACAATCAAATTAACTGGTAAATCACCATGCTCCGATGTCAAGAATACAAAGTAGTTATACACGGAAAACAGTGCGTTTTACTTGGGACACCAAGTGAAACAACTTAGTGCCTGGCTTAGTGCCTTGGCAAATTCCATCTTTAGAAAGAACCCATCATAAGGAAAAATGGTGGGTAGTGGGAGGACCATCATGGCTTCTTACCCCCAAAACTACCTACTGAATTAGACGAGAAATACCCTAATGCTATTTGGACTCTAAATACCAAAAGTGTAGGAAGATTACTTTCCCGTTTTTTTCTATTGCTGGCTAAAGTTGAGGCTTATGATTTTGACTGCTCAGCTGCTACCTGGTAACAGCAGATGGTTTCCTTTAGATAACTTCCTCTCTCACTTACAGACCTGTTGTTCAGGTGGGGTTAGCTCTATCCTATCTCATACCAGACTCCAAAAAAGAGCACGTGACCCAGGCCTGGCCAATAGGAACACTTCATCCCTTGGCTGTAGTGATTGTTTTAAGGTTGAGCATGTGACCCTAGCCAGGCCAATATCTGCATTCTACAGAAAGCATTGGGAAAGAGAAGAGTTTTTCTTATTATACCTGGGAACTTCCACAATTCACAATAAGAAGACAGACAATCTGAGGAAGAAGCCAACATAGAGGAAAGCACAACAAACTACAGTAACCAGACGGGAGGGGGAGGGCAACAACAGGGGAAAGAGGGGAAGGGTCATCAAGGAACATGTATAAAGGACCCATGGACAAAGCCAGAGGAGGGAAGGATTGAGGGTGGGAGCTGGGGGTGGGTGGGGCAGGGGAAAGTGGTCTCAGGAAAATGGAGATAACTGTACTTAAACAATAAAAGAAAAAGAAGACAGAGACAGAAAGAGTTTGAGCTATGTTGACATCATTGAATCTCAGGAATCAGTACCTGCCCTTGACCTCTCAGTTACCTGCTTCAGTAAAATCTGTGTATATTTTTTTAATAAATCGGAATTGAATTTTCTGTTCTTTTGCAAACACAAGAGTCCTGACCAATACACTCATCTCCCCAGTCCTGCTCCTTTCCCAACCCCTTCCTTCCTTGGTCTTCCGATTCAGCAAAATGTACAGCAGGGGGTCTGAGGACTGGTCCTGGGTCCACCACCTCCTTTAGCCACAACTTGTCTAAGCCTCAATGTCCTCACAAAAAAGGGGTGGAGGCTACATCTTTCCTACTTAACAATGTGAAGATGAATCATACTTTGAAGGGTTTTGAGACCCAGGCCAGGTCATTAATACAAAATCACAATGATAAGTACATAATATTTCAAACATGAACTGCCATTATTTGCTAAAAGTTCTAGAATTGTCTCATTCCTCATTTTGGTTCTTTTGTCCATCTTTTTTCCACTTTGTTAAATATGAACATAGGTCACTACCTCAAAGGTTGAATTGGTCAATTGCTTAGTCGTTATTATAAAAATTTTAAATCTTAATTTAAAAAATACTGGCTGTTAGAAAGGTGGAAGAAATGTGTGCTTTAGTAGTTTAAATGTCCAGCAAAATAAGCTTTAAATCACAGCTCTCCTACCCACCTGAGTTATGTGAGTGGCCAAGTCATTTACTACCTCTGAGCCTCAGTTTGCTGATATGTTCAGACGGCATAAAAATCACCCATCATTTTGGATTGCTATGACAATTAAATCATATACACGTGGTCTCTCAATGAAACTCCATTATTGGAGGAATAAGAGTGATCATTGTTTATTATTAGCAAGAATCACAAAAACCATGGAGTTAGGACTTAAAGGTGTGCAGAGCTGGAAAGATGAGACAGTGGGACCAGAAATCACTATAATGGGAAAGATTGTGTGAATCTCAAAGGTCTGAGTGCTGGGTCCAGAACCCTGGAGTCAGAGTCTCAAAAACAGCAGTACTGCTTCTTTGTTCAAAGCTCATACTTTGTCTGCCTCCCTAATACTTTTTGAGACACTGTGCTTTGATCTCCTCAAGCTCAAGGTAGGTATCTTGATTATTTTTGTATGCCTCTTCCTTAGGAAGTACTCAGTAAATGCTCACTGTGATTTGAACATAATAATCTCTTGTCCTAAAGGAAGGGGTGCCTACACATTTGATGTCCATTCCCAAGGATAAGAAAACCAGACAAAGTTCATGAGCATTTCCCTTTTCACTGGAAGAGAGACCCGTTAAGTCTTTTCTTATGTGATTAAGTTGGTCTCCAGAATGTTCTCCCACACCTCCCAGCTCCTCTGGTATCTTCAGATGTATGAAGGTTAATCCTCTTAGATGTGTGGTTTAGTCCAGTGTAGCACTGGCATCATCTGGGAGCTTGTTAGAAATGCAGGTTCTCAGGCCCTTTCTCTAGCCCTTTCCCCGACCTACCAAATCAGAGTCTCGGGCTGAGACCCAGGAATCTGTTTTAGCGAAATCTCCAGGGATTCAGATGCACACTGAAGTTTGAAAACCACTGCTCCAGATAAGACCTTAATATCTGCATTTTTTAAAAGGCATATAAGTAAACATTTTTGCCTTTCCATGTTCAGGGGTAAATAGAAGTTACTTTTACAACTGAACTCAATCATATAACTTCATTTTTATGTTTCCAGTGGCAAACTTATTCAAAAATATTTGCTAAATAAATACAGTATTTATTTGCTTAAATAAATAAATAGAGATGAATAAGATTGACATTTCTAACCTTAAAAAGCTCCAGTTTCTTTTTTTAGAGGACCAAAGAGTCAGCTGCAAGTGGGGACATTACCTCCCACATGTCAGTCAGGACCCTAGATAATGCTCTGGAGGGCGATGTGGAGTTCATAAGAATTCTACAGCTCTATCAGGCCCATTATTGATATTGGCAGACTGGCTACCCCTCTGCCAAGGTGTATAGGGACCAAACCTATTGCTCCAAAGTACAGTAGCCAATATGTGCTAAGTGACCCAAGGAAAGCAAATCAGATTCTTGTAGGAGCTCCAGGCATTAAGTCCTGAGCATCAGCGATCACATGTGATCATATTGACGTGAATGTGAGGACAAAAGTGTATAGCAACAGTATAAAGCCTAACTGTGGTTGGACCATGGGTGTCCAACCTTTTGGCAACTCTGGGCCACTCTGGAAGAAGAGTTGTCTTGGGCCGCACATTAAATACACAGACACATAATCACAAAAAAATCTCATAATATTTTAAGTAAATTTATGAGATTTTGTGTTGGGCCACATTCATCACCATCATGGGTCACATGTGGCCCACGGGCCATGGGTTGGACACCCCTGGATAAACCATGATGGCAGGAGAAAGTTTAAAGAAAGCTTAGGTAATATAAGCAATCTTCTGATGTGTGTGACAACTACCTGCACCTGGTCAGATTGTATAAGTGGTGCTCTGAAATACTAAGTGTTTTTAGTAATTAGCGTACACAAATTACCCCACCCCTTCACACACTTGTGAAGAACCAGTATCTAGCATTTGAAGATTTAAGGGTAGAGAACCCTGGTTAGCTGTGTTCACAAGACCTTTCCAACACGACAGATGTTGGAGACAAGGATAACATCACATTATAGATAATTTTTCATGGCCATTACTTAGACAAATTAAAATGAAGATCATCCTAGGTAAGCTCTTTTATCTTTTTTAACAGAAAATTAAGGGGAAAAATTATGATAAATGTAAATAGAAAGTAGAAAGGCATCCAAAAGCAATTTGCCCTTCCGGATAGGCCCCGGCAAAACACCAGCAGAGACCAAGCAAACACCTGGGTCCTGCCTAGGACCTGGGGCCTAAGTGCTAGGGCCCAAGAAGTGCCTGTGTCCTCTAAAAAGAGTCCCTGTTCTTTCTCTAGATTGTACAACCTGGTTCTGTGAGCTAAGGAGAAAGATAATTCTCAAGAAAAATCAGTGCATAACAACGACATTCCAGAGGAAATTCCCCATCAACACTCACCATTGCAAGTAACCAACACACATGCACCTCAAATCCTACTCCCCCTGCCCCTGCCCCACTAACCTCCAAGGGGAACATCTTCCTCTGGAGAGAAAGCAGAACCTGGGCTTAATTTGTCCTGTTGCAGAACAGATACTGCATTCCACACCACGAACGCTGTGTAATGGAAGACCGCACACTTGCGGCTGCCACATTGGGCAAAGTATTTAGCCAACTATTTGAAAGCATGAAGGGCCCCTTCATACCCAGTCCCCAGCTTTTCATTAGTCTGTTACCTATACAGTGTAAGAAAATACTCCACCCAGAACCCTCAGGAAGGTTGCTAGATTAACATATAAAAATTTTGGAGCCCCAGTCCAATTTGAACACATATTCATGTGTTGTTTATCTGAATTTATTATATGTTGTTTATCTGCGATTCAAATTTGACTGGCCATTCTGTGTTTTACCTGGCAATCCTATCCCTAACGCTATTAATAAGGAATTTCAGAATTTCTGTCTTGGGACTAAATATTAGCCCAGGTGGAAGAGAATATGGAAATGGGGATTGTGAACGTTTTAATGCGCACAGGGTCCTTCCTGCAGATGGTACTGTGTTTACTTTACAACTTCTCTGTGAGGTAGGACCAAAGTCTTTAATCCTCACTTTACAAGTGTAGACTATGAGTTAAAGAATTGCACGAGGTTACAAAGCAAAGTAAAGAGCTGGGATTCAAATCAAAATCCTCTGGAGTTCTTTTTTCTTTTCTTTTTTTTTTTTTTTTTGTACAGGGTCCTGTCAATCATTCCACTAACCAAACATAAGAGAAGGAAGAATTAAAGAGACTGGCTAGAAAGCTTTGCTTTAGCAAGCAAAAATACCTGGCGCAAGCATGGACCCTCTTTTCTATTTTCACGCCTAAGTAAGCAATCATCTGTCTGTATTCTTTACAGGCTGAGAGTGGCCATTAAGAAATGAAAGTGAGTTTAGATTTCACCAGCTTGTTTGGATTTGAAGACATTTTGCATTTCAAGAAACCAAGGTCAGCTCAACCCTTTTAGCACTGGGACCTAGATACCACCGTGATTTAAGCAAACAACTACTCCAGTGAATTTAAAGGTAAGTGGTGGAATAATTGTTCCCTGTCTCCCATGCTTCAATTTGCCAAGGACTATCTTTATTTCTAAATCTATTAAGGAGAACTCTGTTTCACTCTGCAAAATACTAGCAAGTTCTGAAATAAGGTGGAATTTATCCTTGTGAATACACTCAGAGAATAAAAAAATTGGGTATCATTAGTAAAAGTTAACCTTCCCAGCATTAGCTGTCTCGTGCACGTGCCTTCTTTGCTAACTCCAAGTAAAGCTATACTCAGAAGAACTCTTGTTAGAAAATTACAGCAAATTGGACCTCATGCTTCTTATTTTAAAAGAAAAAATATATATTGTGGGATTATTCTACCACTGCTAAGACATTCCAAATTCAAATCTTTATTCTCCCATGAAATCAAATGCTTAATGATATTTACCACATCAAAAGAAATTAGTTGAGTTTGTAGTATAACAGAACCAAACTAATATTTTTCACATGCCTATTCATTTTTAGAAGTTATACAAGGAGTACCAATTGCCTGTGACAATTGTCCATGAAGAATATTGTTGTGAGAAATTCCAAACTGCTTCAGAGCTGTGGCAAGGAAGTCCAGAGATTATTATTGGGTAATGACATTAGAAATCAAAAAGTATATAGTATTATAGTATTGAGCTATTAGAGTAGTGAATCAATTCAAGGAGACAAGTAAAATTTATATACTTTATTGATTTTAAATTTTACATGCTTTGCTGTATGAGTAAATCTTTTGTAGTAATTCTACAGCTTTGAAACATTGTAAATAACAGAGACTACAGGGAGTTCAGAACAACTATTTTTTCATACTGAAAGTATATAGCCTTTAATGAATATTAGAAAAAATTGGGGTAATGAAATACTTTAAAGCTATCTTAAGCCAGAGCTTGTGTGTGTGTGTGTGTGTGTGTTCATTTGGTTTGTTTGGTCTCCAAAGAGTGAGCATGTATCAGGTAGTGAAGTAATTCCAGGTAGCATTGTACTTAAGGAAAAGCATAATTAAATTGATCCTATTGTATTACATAAATCCAACATATCCTGTGTAAACTCAGAAACAGGTGGCTCTTTGTAAAAAGTAGCTGGCTCTCAACCAATAGCAGTTACGTTTTCTCACACAAAAACATGCATGGGAGGAAAACCTTGAAACAATGGTTGACTTAGGATTCTGAAATCAAGAAGCAGATTGAATGTGAAATCACCACTGTGCCTTCAATATACCTGAATTCAAAAGCTTCAGCATCAGGCACTTGGTGAACCTGTTTCCAGACAGGCGTTTGAGTAAGCCAGTCAGGTTCCCAGAGCCTGCCACCTTTATTAAAAATAACTGTAGTCTAGGTAATTTGTAATTTTCAATCATATATGTAATATAGAAAATGACAGCCATCAGGGGGTGGGAGGAGTTTTATATTTTTACCACAGTGAGCCTGACTGACACTTAAAAAAACATTTTGACACATTCAAGTGCGAGCAACAAATCTGTCCACAGATTCATAAGCCACATGTTTACTTAAAGAAGCCTAGCCCAATAAATGGGGATCAAAATCGCAAGTGCTTAAATCCACAAAATTCCCCAACGTGAACTAGCACCAACAGAATACATTCTAACATTCTTAAGATGAGTAAAGACTTTCATATAAATATATAACATACTTATATCAATTTTTAGCATCTTTGCATTACTTTTTTTTATTTTGAAAGGCCTTAAATCTACCTTTCCAATATTTAATCTAGTATGAAATGTAAAAATTAGTGCAGTAATCAGGAAACTAAAGTAAAACTACTTTTTGCATTTTTTACTTATATTTACTCAGAGCACATCCAGGACACTTGTTTGGAGGCCCATTTTTAGATACAAAATTTGATTTTTTTCCCACTTATACACATACAGAATCATGTAATATAATGATTCTAAACATTTATAAGAACCTAAAGGAAATGATGATGATCCTAAAACACATGAGACTCAGATGAAAGAAAATAATCTCCATATTTATTTAACAAGGGACAGAGACTTCCAGTCAAGATGGTGGCATGGTTAAATATGGTACTTGAATCCTTCAACAACCACATCAAAAGTACAACTAAACTACAGACCACTCATCATTCAGAACTGTCTGAAATATAGCTGAATGGAAGTCCTATAAGTAGGGAATGAAAGAAGCTACACCAAGACTGGTAGGAGGGGCAGAGACATGGAACAACTGGTCCAATACCCATGTGTAGTGGATAAAATTTAGGAGAGATATCTCAGCTGCATAGGTTCCCCTGAGGAGCAAGGAATCCCAGTCCCACACCAAAACCCTCAGTCTAGAGTTCCAGGGCCAGGAAGAGAAGTCTCCATAACTTCTGACTGTAAAAACCACCAGGGAGTGTAGCTGACTGAGACAGGTGCTTCCAGAGTCTCAGACCATTTCTCTTGAAGGGCCTATGCACAGCTTTACTCTGACTCCTTCCCTTTAAGTTTCAGTGCTGGGGCAGCAGCTCAAAGGGCAGCAGGGCCATATGGGGAGGAACTAAAGTGTCTGGCATCAAGGCAAGATCTGGAAGAGCAACTTTCTGCCAGACAAAAATGTTGGCAGAGGCCACCGTTCCTTTCCTGAGACCCTCCAACCCACAAAGCTGGCAGATAGGTGCCATATCCATCAACTTGGCTCACACTCTTTTCCCAGCCCTGGTGATTCCTTGAGACCCCGGCCCACCAAACTTGTTGACCCATCCAAGCTACTTCCAGTGGCTTTCCATAAAAACTGCCTGTATTGGCTACTGCTGTGAACTTTCCTAAAATCTCTCAAAGGTTGACAAATTGCAAACAAGGAGCATCTGGCCTTGGTGTGCCCTGTACCCCTCACTAAGTGGCCCCAGGCCCTGCACTAGAAGCAGCTGGCCTTGGTTCACAGCTTGGCCTCTTTTGGGCATCTCCAAGCCCAGTACAAGTAGCAGCCATCTGCAGATCACTGGAGCTCATGTTGGGTGGCCTTATACAGGGCACAAATGGTAGCTGACCTTGTACCTCCCAGGAGGCCCCAGAGCCAGTGCACCTGGTGATCAGCTTCAGACCATGTCAGATTACAACCCTACCACCTCCATAAGCAACACACTCAAGGGGTGGACTCAGTAAGCACCAAAGCCCCAATAAGCAAGTCCTGCTCCATAGGGTCAGCTCCTGCACAGCAGCCCCTCTGCTGTAGTCATAACCAGTCCTCATAGCCAATTGGCCTGGAGACAATCCCTCCCAGTGATTCCCACAGCAATCAAGGCTCAACTATAACATGACAGTGCACAGAGCCCACACAGTGGTGCTCCTGAGGTGCCCAGCTTGAGTGACTGGGGAGGCTGCACCACTGGGCCCTACTGGGCCCTCACAAAGCCACTCTACTAAGTTCAAGAGATGTAGTGGCACCACCTAATACATACAAACAAATATAGGAAGCAGTCGAAATCCAGAGACAAAAAAACAGGTCCCAAATAGAAGAAAAGGAGAAATCTCTAAGGGGGAAAAAAAAACCTAAATGAAAAAGAGGCAAGCAATCTACTAGATACAGAGTTCAAAACAATGGTTATAAGAATGCTCAAGAAACTTAGTGAGAACAATAAGGAACTTACTGAGAACTTCAACAGCATGAAAAAGGACATAGAAACCATGAAAAAGAACCAGTCAGAAATGAAGGATACACTAACTGAAATGAAGAATACATTACAGAGAAGCAACAATAGAATAGATGAAGCAGAGGATCTAATCAGAGATTTGGAATACAAGGAAGCAAAAAAAAAAAAAAAAAAAAAAAAAAAAAAAAAAAAAAAAAAAAAAAAAAAAAAAAAAAAAAAAAAAAAAAAAAAAAAAAAAAAAAAAACCCACCCAATCAGAAAAGAAAAAAGAATTTAAAAAAATGAAGATAGTGTAAGGAGCCTCTGGGACAACCTTGAGCATATCAACATTCACTCATGGGAGTGCCAGAAGGAAAAGAGAGAGCAAGAAATTGAAAATCTATTTGACAAAACAATGACAGAAAACTTCCTTAACCTGGCAAAGGAAATAGACACACAAACCCAGGAAGCTCAGAGAGTCCCAAACAAGAAGCACCCAAAGAGGCCCATACCAAGACACATCATAATTAAAATACCAAAGGTTAAAGACAAAGAGAGAGTCTTAAACACAGCAAGAGAAAGGTAGTTAGTTACCCACGAAGGAGTTCCCATGAGATAATCAGCTGATTCCTCGACAGAAACTTTATAAGCTAAGAGGCATTGGCAAGAAATATTCAAAGTGATGAAAAACAAGGACTTATGACCAAAATTACAACTCTATCCAGCAAAGGTATCATTTAGAATCAAAGGGCAGATAAAGTGCTTCCCAAATAAGAGAAAAC